>APFE030981983.1:89330-195766 GCA_000404065.3 Pinus taeda
TCCAAGGACGGTTGGCCAAAACACAAAAACGAAGGAAAACGCCCGATCCACTCCAAATTTTGGCCAAAGCCTCTTTGATGAGCATGGTACTTGATTCGGGACTCCCAGCCCAAATTTCAAGAAATTTGGAGAAAATTTTGTCATTTGTGAATTTTTTGTGCAATTTACAAGTTTTGGCCATTTCAGCGCCACACCCCAAGCGAGACCATTTTGGAGGACTACTCGGAATTTTGAAAACTTGGCATTTGTGGAAAGGGCATGCAAAGAGAAAAATTACCAATACTTGGGAGAAGCTTGATTTTGAGATTTGAGCCTCCAAAAGCTCAAAATACATCAAAAAATTGACTTTCTGCCCACTTTTTGAGTTGCAGAAAGTGACCTTGGGAGAAATGGTTTTTGAGGGGGCAAAACAACTCCAAATTCAGAAATTCCACTTGGGATGGAAAGTAGACAGACCAAGCTTTCCAATGAGACATCTTGCACCTGATTTGGACCAGTGGAACCCACTCAAAAGTTGCTGCAAAGGGGCGCGGCAGTGAGAGCCAGGGGGCGCGGCAGTGAGAGCTAACTTTGCCAAAATTGACCTTTTTTGGTCAAAAAACACTGTTTTGACTATGGTTGATCATTTTTACTTGTAGATGATGGATAAATGTAATATTTTCATGGCACTTTGATAGATTTTACCTCTCTTTACTCTTCTAGAAGATTCCTTGATGTAAAAAGTGAATAATTAATGCATGAATCAGTTAGCTAAGTAATAGAGGCAAGTTGTTGAGCTGCCTATTATCTAGTGCTTAGTTTGGAATTAGTTCAAACTGCTCCTAGAAGGATGAGCTCGACCCCTAGAGGCAAGGGAAGAGGTTAGCTTGCCTATATTATGTGGTTTCTTAGTCATTTTGAGAGGTTGGAAGGTTGGACTCTTGTGGGAGAAAATTTCATTGTATATTGTACATCTATCTTTGCAATTTCAAGAGGAAGAAGGCCAGGGTTTTGCAGACATCCTTGTGGATTCTTGTGGATTGTAGTGTTGATGGTGTGTTCTCTACATGTTCTTGTAAGTTTGTTTATGTATTCTACATCTCTTTTTTGCTTCTATTTGGACAGATGAAGTGGTAAAGTTTGAATACATGCTTTGACATGCTCAGCTTTTTAGTTTGTTCAAAATTTATGTTTTCTGCTGTCTAGAGAGGATTCAAATGGTTGTTTGTCCTCTTTAGCTCCTTCTCTATCATCCCTGATCATCCATCTCAGATTAAGGCATCAGCGCTCACTCCTACCTTGCCCCAAAGATCCCCCTGCAAAAACTGTGCTCAATCCCCGCACCCTGAATTGCACTCCCTCCAATTGCCACCAAAAAACCAAAAATCTTTAAATCAACCCCCCTTATCAATTTACTAGCCTAAAATCTTTATTCCTAATTGGTCAGCTTATCATATTGAAAGATCTACCGAATCTGACCCGAGAGAGCCTTCTCATACCTCGTAGGGCTAGCTACGAGGTGAAATGGTTTGATGTAGCCTTGAGAGTTTGTCTATCTCAGCCTAGGTGAATTCCAAGCGCTAACACCTTCAATTCGGCCACCAGTGACTGCTTGACTCGACTCTCGCTTGTGTTGTGAGTGGGGCTCTTATGGAACTCACAACACTTTCCTATGTCCTTCTCTATCTTTATGGTGTTGTTCTTTTCTTGCAACTTCAACTGGTTGTCCTGGGTCAGAACGTTGTGGCTTTTTCCTTTGTTTTGTAGTTTGAGGGTGCTCTTTCCCTATTTTTGATTTGTAGATCCAAAGTTGTGTTTCTTTTGTTTACATTTTTGTTCAATCTTGAGAGCATTTCACTATGTTGCACCAAGCAAGGAGTTGTCTAGGAAATCCTTTTCTTCCTAAATGCATTTGTGCAAAATATCGTGGTACTTGAGAACCAAATTTTGCTCAGAATCTTTCATACGTGACTTTTTACTTAGAGTATGAAAAATATTTGTGAGCTCATGCACATCTTGGTCCCTTTATTGTCGTAGTGTGGTCCACTATATGTACTTGTCCTCATATCTCCCCACGGGGTCATATTGTTCCTTTACAACATCTCATAAAGAGTTCCAAGAGGGGGCGACTGTAAATAGAGAGGTTTCCTCAACCCTTTTCTCACAATAAGTTTCCCACTAGTCCTTGACATGGGGAGCAGCCTTAAGCAGTGTAAAAGTATTCTTCTCCCTATCGAAGAAACTATGGACCGAAAAGAAACCTTCCAACATATTCAACAATTTATCTACAACATTTGCATCTATTTTACCTTTGAATATAGAGATATCAAAGTTTACATGTACCTTGAAGGGGGTGGCACCTCCGAAGTGACTACTGGATGAAGATGCGTAGTCGGTGAGCATCAACGGAAGGATTTGGGCAAAGTTGTACATCCTTGCATTCCTTTGTCGCTTGAGGGATCCTTTAAGAAATATTTAGAAAGGATATCCTACTCCCTTGTCTTTATTTTTTTCTGCCATGGGAGGTCATCAAGGTCGGTGAGGAAAGTCTTGCAAAGGTTCAACTAGTTCAAGCCCTAACTCCTTATACCCTGACCTCGTTGGGGACATGCACAAAAAAAATGAAGACAAAACATACCGATCTGATACCACTAATCCAGATTTATGAAGGAACGAAATAAAATATAGATATTAACAGAAACACAAAGATACAGTGAAAACAAAACTTCAACTCATTAATAACAAAGTACCGAAAACTATTTACATGCAGAATGGAAATTAACTAGCTTAAGCGATGGTAACTTATCTCTGAGAAGATATGTATCAGCTACATGCCTTCTCAACTTTGTTACAATGACACTTGCAGGCCTATTTATTATTTAGAAATAATGGAAAACCCTAAACATCCAAAAACCTAACACTAGGAGATGAAGTGCCAAAAGTTTGTGGGCATCGTTGAGGTAAATTGATAGATCAATTTTTGAGGGTAGTAGCTTTGGCATATGATCTTCGTTTGAAACATAATATACCTTGTCAGAAAGATATATCTAAGGACTACAACTTTTGACTGCAAACCCTTGCTGCAAGCTATAAGTTTGCTTATTTTCCAAAAAAAATACATTGTTTAGGGCCTCAAAACGCCTCCAAAAGTTTAGGACCCGAAAAAACTATAAAAATAAATAAAAAAAATGATCTACAATTAAGGAAAATGAAAGAAACAATAGTAGGGGTCTAAGTGGAATCGGTGGGTGGCCACCAATATCCACTTGGATTGGTCCTCCCTCCTTGGGAAGGAGTAGTCCTTGTTGCGTTGAGTTCCCATGAGATGGGAAAACTTCTGTTGAACTTGGTCCCTGGTGAGCCACTTGCCTTGGTGCAGGAGTTGGCCAAATTTGACAACTAGATACAGTTCAATCTTCTACTGGTGAGTGTTCTTCATCTGCTTGTCCATGATCTGATTAGTTATGGCATGTTCCATGCAGTCTGGGTTTAGCTCTATTAGTGTGAGTTGTTCTACAATGTATGATGTGTCCAGTAATGGTGGAAAGTATGGTCGAAGGCAGTCCACATTGAACATTGAGTGTAGGACAAGGAATGGGGGAATGTTGAGCTCAAAATAATTGTATCCCATGTCCTTGGTGATGTTGTAAGGCCCATATCAGAGTGGTTTGGGCTTCTGATGGGCTCCAATAAGCATTTCTTTCTACAAATGCAACCAAACTTTGCCACCCATTTGAAATTTATGTGGCACCCGATGTTGATCATGTCACTACCTGTACTTGGCATTGGACTTCTCCAAGATGTCATGAACCTACTAGCAAATGTGTTGGATGTGTTTAATAAGCCTGGTTGCTTCATCAACCTTAAACAATACATGTGTGGATTATATCTATGTAGTCGCATGAGGCATGCCAATGTCAATCAAACACAATGGTTGAAATCCTAGACCCACTTGAAAGGGACTAGACCAGTCAAGCTATGAAGAGCTTTGTTATAGTTGTCCTGCACATAGGTAAGGATCTCATCCCAGATACGTGGATGCTTGGAGTTGTACATGTGGATTATGTGCACTATCATCCTATTGATGACCTTTGTTTGGCCATGAGTTTGGGGATGGAATACAGTTGAATTGGTAAGCTTGGTGTCCAATATTGTCTAGAGGCTTGACCAAAATGTGCTCAAGGACCTTCTATCCCGATCTGATATAATGGTTTGTGTGATCCTAAAATGCACCCACACTTGTTCAAATAAGAGTTTGGAAATGTCATCTACTATGATACACTTCTTGCAGGCCACCAATATAGCCATCTTAGAAAATTTATCCACAACCACAAATACACAGTCATTACCATGCTTAGTAGAAGAGAGGCTAGACAAATAGTCCATGGAGATGGATTCCCATGGCTGGCTGGGAGTAGGCTCAGGAGTGTACAGGCATTGCTTCTTGATGGTTGTCTTAGTGATGGCACAGGAAGTGCAAGATCTAATATATATTGCAACATCTTGTTAGAGTTTTTGTAGTACGGCCACAATTATCTTCACACTAAAGTGTCTTGTGACCCTACTCTAGTGTGAAGGAACACAAAGGTGGCCTAGGTTGCATAATAATACATCATGGAGGTGAAAATTGGGAACTTGCTTGCCATCACTATCATCTGGTATGTGGTGGCAAACTCTAGATCATTTTTGTATTGTTGCAGCCTTCCAGAGGTCTTATGGCCACAAGATTTAAGAACAGTAGTAAGCGTTGCAACTGGGGGTCAACTGAGGCAATCTGCAACATGATTGATGTTGTCATTTTTGTATTTAATTCTAGAGTGAAATTGTTGCAGATATGTAGACCTCTTCTGATGGTGATCATTCTACAACTTCCCTTCTGTCTATATAAACTGAAGAGGTCGTTGATCGATGTGGATGACTATCTCCTTCCCCATAATGTAATATTTCCATTGTCGACAAGTTTGCATCATAGAATACATCTCTTTATCATAGATGGGGTACTTTTGAATTGAATCGGAAAGTGTATCACTATAATATGCCATTGGATGCCAGTGTTGGGTGAGGACTGGACCAATAGCATAATAAGAGGCATTTGTCTCAATTTCAAATGGTTTTTGAAAGTATGGCAATGGCAATACAGGTGTAGAGTCGAGGCGGTGCTTTAGCCCAACAAACACCTTCTGTTGGGACTCAAACTAGGTAAACTTTGCTTTCGCTTCACCCTTGGTAATTTGACTCAAATACCAAATGATATGTGAGAATCCCAACACAAACCTTTGATAAAAATTTGTGAGGCCTAGAAAGTTGCGAAGCTTTGTGTTGTAGCGGCTACAACCACCCTCCAAAATTTTGCCTTAGCACGTTTTGGAGCCTCCCTACTAGACTTACACAACACTTTGTCTTGCTTCGTCAAGTACACAAGCTTCAGTGTTTTTCATGCACAAAGGTAGCCTGTTGAGCACAGCGTGATGCATTCTCCTCACAGGCTGACCACCCAAACTTGGTCTAGCTACAGGTTGAGCAACTTCCCCTTGAAAATTACACATTTTTGGATGGAAACCATCCTTCCCTCCAGAAATTGCGTAATCCTCTCTGGTAGCCTGTTGGGCTCCAGGATTGTGAAATCCTGCCAGTCAACACTCCTAGCAGGGTTTGCACAAATTTCCCCAGCAGGTCTACTTAGCCCAAAATTTGTGCAAATCTGGGTAGCAGTCAGCTACTCTACCCAGAAATTGTGCAATCCTCCTGGACAGTCAGCCCAGCTCCCATCCAGGAATGCCCATTTTTCTCAAGCAGTTGAGCAGCTACATGCATGAGCAGTCTGGTTGACGAGTTCCACTCGGGACCAAGGAAACTTGACCTCCATGCATGCATGACTGTTTCTTCCCGGAATAGCAAAAGAAAACATGCAAAAGGCATCCCATGGTTCAGGGAGCTATTTTTAGCAGTCGGGGGTTACATGCAAAGTTGTTTTAGAAGTTTCCCTCCAAGTGTCACTTTTTCCTAGAATTGTGTCATGCGCGTCATGAGCCCAAACTTATTTATTTGACGCATCAAAGCTCATTCTTTCACATCGATCTTGGAGCTATGACATCCCACAACACATCCAGGACTCTTCGACACATCCAGCTCAACTATTCATGGGTAAGTGGTCTCAACTTGTCATTTTCAACATTTCTCTCGCTTTTTGTGTATTCGCTTATATGAGTGTTGTTTGCTTGATTTCTTTGAACACTTGTTGTCATTTACATGTATACTAGCTTGTCCTAGCTCTGTTTCAGTTTTCGTCGCTATCTCACTGTTGTCGCATGCATGAAACTGTTTTGTATGAACGTTTGCCCAACCGACGAACTGTTTCACCCACATGCATGTTGATCTGTTTGTTGAATATTTCATTCATGTTTTGCGTGCATTGTCAATCACTTTTACTATCAATTAGTGTCGCCATGCATTCACTGTCTTATTTGTGTTCGGTTTCCCGTTGTAGAGTTGGGTCAACCTTGGCCTGAACTATGCCTCATTGAGACTGCTTTACGCAATTTGGGGAAGAAAGGCTCTACCTTCCTCTCCAGAAATGCACATTTTTGCCCAGCACTGGCCTCTAGGATTGCTTTAAGCATTTTTGGAGGACAGTGACTACTGGCCGAGGAAATTGCGCAAATATGTCCCTAAGCTTGCAGTCCTTCCCAGCTGGAGTTGCACAATGCGCAATCCCAGCGGCCAGCAACCAACCGGGATTGCGCATTGCATAGATCCAATAGCTAGTCTTGCCTTCCAGACAGCCTAGATTGCCTTTTGCATAGTTCTGGCAGCCAATCACCCAGCCTCCTAAAAGAAAATACGTAATCTTGCTCATTAGGTTCCCAAGTATGTGTTGTGTCTGTTATCACAAAACTTGTACTGATGGCTGCTAATCAGTAAGACCTTATGTAACTGTTTCAGACCAGGCTTTCAGCTAGGGATTAGCCTCCCTAACCTGAGAGGGCTCTCTCAAAACAAACTATTGATTTATCTTTAAGCACAAAGAGGGCTAACTCTTGAAATGAGAATTTATTAAACTTGTTGGTTGGACAGACAGCATAACATTTCTTCCATTGGGCTCATGGAGTTAAACATCTTTCAGTAAACCATTTACTGTTCATTCATAGAAGCCAAGGCATGTAATGTTTAAACATTCAAGACATTCATCAAATAACCATCAACTCTTAAGTACACACAGGAAGTCTGAGCACTAGGTGAATTCAGAGTGATTGCATACTTAAAGAGTTGTAAAACATGAAGGACAAGAACCTCAACTTATAGGTATACACAGGAAGTCTGAGCACTAGGTGAATTCAAAGTGATTGCATACTTATAAAGCTGTAAAACTTACATTTGGTAAGACAAAACCACAAACATCTTGAGCATTTTAACAAAGTATGAATCTTGGGAAGAATAAAACAGTCTTTCTATTACTGTAAAAAGCTTTATACACAGGCCAATATAACTCTGTTTTTTGCATAAATATCCAACCTTGATTACATAGAAGATCCAGCTATATATAGCAACACAACTCTAACTACTTAGGGCTTCCTCCTCCAGCATAAGGGGAGCTCGATGACTAACATTTACTAACCTTATCTATCTTAACAGACTCATTAAATGTACTAAGCATGAACTGTAACTACATAAGAGTTCTAATCAAACTTAAACTCTAATTTATTCTTCTCGTATTCTGATTCCTTTCCAGGTCTTCAACAGCTATCTCCTTTAGTTATGGCCATGGTTGCTGAGATAAGGATGTATGAAACCAAATTAGCTTTGAATGTTGAACGTGCTGATAGTTCATGTATCATAATGATAATCCCCTGTTTTCACGGTCTTTGTTTCCCATCATCCTTCGAAAGTTTAGGCATGTGTTCCCAGCTGTTTAATGCTTCAAAATTTGATGAGCATCACTAGCTTTCCAGGTATGCTGGAAGCCTTGTTGAATGTACAAGTGTACAAGCCAACTTCTTCGTATGCATCTTCAGCCAAACCCTAACCATAGGTAATAAAGTACCTTTATTAAAGTTCTAGCTTAAGACAAAAAAATTTTACCTTTATAAAGGATGGCCACTTGTCAATGTTTGAATGGCTCTGATAGCCTCATCTGGTTCCTTGATGTTCATTAGCCCTTTTCTCCAAAATCTGCTGACCTCATCATTAGACTTGTTGTTTTTTTCAAAAAACAGCATCTACAGCAGTTTCGTAGCGCGCTACGAAACTGCTGTTCTTTTCAAAAACACAGTCTTCAATAAATCTATCAATATTCTTTGTGACTGCAACAACTATGCTTCTGGCTTCAAAAAAAACTCCTAATGCCGTGCTTACATGCCTTTAAAACCAATGAACTTAAGAAAAATAAACCAAAATCTTGGGGTAGCACCTGACTTTTAAAATTTGCAATTTTACTTGGCAGCTAACTTATTTAGCTGAGCTTTAAGTTTTGCAACCTCCTTTTCCATGGCTGCGATTTCTGCTACAGCTTTCTCCATATTAGCCATTTCTTTCTCGGCTGCCTCCCATTGTTCTTTTGAAGATGAAGTCTTTGTTTCTTTGGCAATGGGGACCTTTTTATTCATATCTTTCTTCTTGATTTCTTTTGCTTTTTCTGTTTTGGGTAGCTGCTTCTCCATTTCTCTTGCTTGTCTTCTTGTGTATGGTTTTCTTTTCATTTCCTCTGCTTTAGGCATTTGTTCAATTACTTTTGTTGCAGGTACCTTCATAGCTACCTCTTCCCTGTGCAACTGCTCAGCTACTTTAATTTGCCTCCTGGTGACTGGCCTTCGTGGTTTGAATATAAATTCATTACCAGATTCCTCAAACCTTAACCTTTTTGAGGCCTTTGATTTTTTGGTGCTTTCGGGTGATGACTGAGTTAGGTCAATAGGCATTGACTCAACCTGCACCGATTTCGTTTGCTCAAAATCAATTGCCTCAAGCAAATCATTCAGGCCAGCTTTTGATATGGGGCTTTCTTCCACAGCTATTGATTTGCCTTTTTCTTTACTTAACTGACTTCTGGTTCTGACTCTTGACACCTGTTCAACTCCACTTGACCCTGGTGCATTTTTCTGGTGTTTGATTTTCTCCTTTGATGATGATTGTGGTGTCTCTTTAATAACTGATGGCTTTATTAATTCCTTCAACTGAATCTTGGTTTTCTTCTTGCCTTTTATTTCCCTTTTTAATTCAGCAAGAGTAGGTTCTTCAGTCAACCTCTCTCTTTCTCTAACAGGCAGTGGGGTGAGGCCTGTCTTACTTTGAAAACCAGCTATAAAGATAAATGAATCCCAATCCCGACCAATTCTTTGCAAGTTATCCAGCACTAACAGTTTTACTAGACCATGGTGAAACATTGATGTCTCACATTCATCTTTCCTCAATTGAACCTTGTCACACATCTTACTAAGACTCCTGAACAAGTAGAATGGGAGATCTATAAATGCCTTTCCTGTAAAGTGCAGCAGCAGTTTGAAATGATAGGAGTAGACTTTGTTATACCTCCCTTCACAGGTTAAACACTTTTGGATGCATGTTAGGAGGAGTGCATAGTGTTCTTTAACATAGTGCCTTGGCACGGCCTTTGTGAGATCTTCATTAACATAAGGTTCCTTTAGGAACTCCTTGCAGGGGTTCATATCAAATTTGAAATTTTTGAACCACTCCTGCCCTCCTCTCGGGATTTCAGTCACCCTAGCAATCACTTCTGAAGATACAGGGAATTCTAGCATAGCTACTTTAGAACTTAAACCAGTAAAATTTAAGGCAAAGGCTTTGGTTACCTCAGCATGCCCCCCTTGTAGCTTTTCACAAAACGACCAGCAACCAGCGTCCTGAAAGGCTTGTCTCACACCTTCACCTCTCAATGCGAGATCCAATCCCATGGGTTCAGTTCTCTGACACCTTCCAGACCGATGCCCCTACTTCTCCATCTTGCTTTGAACTCCTTTGCGCAGAGAAACACTAACAGCTTCAATCTTCAAATGCAAACTCAAACTTTGAACACTGGCTCGCTTGCAATCAGGTTCCTTATAGAGAATGAACTCTGGCTCCTCTGCACTTAACAGTCTTATCATGCAAACGGACCAATTCATAAAACATTAACAAACATCATACCACTACCGGCATTACAGACCATTTGAATGATTTTGGGTGTGCGGTTATGAACCTATTGGGGAAATAATGGCTTACACTTACTTGAATGGATGCCATTCTGACAATTAAACAGACGAACATACTGACTCATCCCTCAGACATGACATTCTAAGAATCAGTGCAGTTTAAATCCCCGAATCCGCGATTTCGTAGCGCAGACAGTTATAAGTTAACAACATGCGCTACGAAATGGCTGGTTGATGACATGCGGTGACAGGACTAAGACATCATTGCGCTGCAAAATCAACCAATAGAAATTGCGCTGCAAAAACGCGAAAAGACCCAGTGACGTATACAAGACAAGATATATCTTATATAATCATGATGGAGGATAGCTAATGGTTTTTGAAAATGATTCATATAAATACCTTTATGAAACTCAATCCCTAAGTAACACACATAGGGCAATAACCATTAGACATCTATTTTTGGACAACAAAAATTTTATGGACAACTTTATGTACATAAGACTGCAGTTCTAGGTGATAACAGTGTCATTCCCCAGAATGTGCTTTGTTTTCGCTGACATATTTCTTGCCATGCATGTTGCTTGTCTCCAGATATTTCAGGTGTTCATCTATCTCAATGGCTTCTAAGAGAATAGGATCTGAGGACACTTATGGAAACGTAGTTGGAGCAACAACTGAGCAAATGTCCTATAATATGTCGATCTATGAAGATATAAAGTTGTATCTAGACAAGGACAACAAACTGAAGTGGCAAGAAGTAAATGAAACATTTGCAGGCACTTTCGGGGAACACATCAAAGACCGTCAGGTGTACGTGAACATTCACAAGTTCAGCTTGTACCGGATTGCATGGTGATATCTTGTGTTCTCGTGTGCGGATATGATACATTAGATCGTCACTCACACTGATCTTGAGATGATGATCTTGAGCAGTGCCAGTGGGACGAAGCTTGCAACCTTCTAGGAACAGGATTATGATGAGATGTATTAGATGTCAAAGCCCATGACTATCATGGAGACTCCATTTATCTTGCCCAACAATAGTGCTAACTCCAGAGACATTTTGAAGGATTGGGTAAAGGAGCAAGCTCGTTCCAAGATGACACCCAACTAGGTCTATAAGACAAAGATACTAAGGAAGGCGTACCAATACTTGATCATATTTGCTTGTCGATTGTGTGGCAAAGCAAGCACAGGAACCTTCCCATGGATTTGGGTAGTTGCACTGGACTGAGTGACTATAGAAGGAAAACCATGTAATTGGTCTAACATACTGGCTCATCAGCTGAAGGAGCAAGTCAGGAAGGCTCGATAGTCACTCAGAAGTATGCTTGCAGAGATTTACATGTCCACCTACATCCTAGATGCAATCTGTGCTTGACACGAGTTCCCAGGCTTAGAGTGGGCATGGTCATCAGCTGAGACTACTGTGAACACATATTTCAAGTTGTTTTCCGAATGCAACTTCAAAGGAGTAATCACATGGTTGTCCGACCATTTTTTTGTCCCTTTGTACAAGATTATATTTGAACAAGATCCACCCTGCATGTCAAAGGAAGCAATGGAAGCATTGATAGGTATTGCAGATTGGTATGCCTCACCATCAGGCACTTTCATCTAAATGTTCAGTGTGGAGAAGCCTCCGCATGTTCTACCAAAGTTTTCCTTGGACGTGCTTGTCATGCAGGAAGCCTCCTATCACATCTCAACAGGATAGACAACTAGGCTACAGTGGAAGAAGAAGGAACCTTGGCCCACTCTTCTGTTGCGGATTGGGTTATATGAGATCCAGAGTATCAAGTAAGTGGATGTCAAAGCAGAATTGATGAAGAAGTACTCATTCAACCTCCGAAGCTACAATCCGTATGACCCACATTGCATTGTGAAGGATCACTGCATGAGAGTTCAGTTCAACTGGATATACGGGGCATTTCATTGGGCCGAGGAGGACCCATGGAGATATTGCTACAGTTTCTCTAGACCCAATGAACCAGTCGAATTCGCTGTGGAGTGGTTAGTGAAGAAGCGTGAAGCAGCATCACAAAGAGCACCAGCAGTAGCAACAGTGGCAGTAGAGTCGAGAATACCAGTGCACAACAAAGGGAAGAGTAAGATTGTCGATTGCATGGAGGAGGAACAAAGCTACAAGTTTCGAGCAGATCCACTTGTAGAGAAAGGAGCTATGGCTATAGAGGCAAAGAGGCAGCAACGTGACAAATGAATTGCGCGAAGACAAAGGGATAAGAAGAGAATGGAAGAAGTAGACAAGGAGTTGCATGAGCTGAGGGAGCAACTCCAGAAGGAACAAAATTTGCGCCAATAGGAGAGGGAAGTGCAACAGCAGCAGATACAGCGGGGGGTGCATCATGTACAGACAAACGAAGAAGCACCCATACAAGTAGTTGATTCATCTGAACAGATGGCATCAGGCGAACAGGTGAACCATCGTAGGGGCAAGACTTTGCTCATGAGATAGAACATGCACTTCAATAGTTGGATGCAGACATGGAACAACAGGAGTTGGAACAGGACACCAACCTCATGCCTCGCCACAAAGAGGTCGACTCACCCACTTCAATGCATCTAGACGAAGATCAAGTTTCAGATGACCAAGGACGCACTAAGATCCTTGGTGATCAGCTAGAAGAAGAGATGCACAACATCTCTTTTGATGAATCCCAACATAAAGTTGTGCAGTCTCGCAGAGTGTTAACTCTGGAGGATCAAACATCCCCTGCGCAAGTTGAAGAATGAGTGATCGTTACTAATGTGTGCAAGCATCCAACTGCTTTGGTTGATGCATCCAAAGTGTATGCCGAAGCCACTAGCTCAAGTGTTCATTTTCTTATAGCTGAGAATGAGTGAATGGCGAAGGAACTACAGGTGGCCAAGCAAGGAGAAGACAAGGTAACAATGTTCGCCCGAGCTAAATTAAAGAAGGCAATACTAGATGAAGTATTGTCCCTTGACATGGTTATGCAAGCATTGTACTCCAAGTTTAGTATCATGCACAAGGCAGTCATCCATCTCAATGGATGGCAACAATGATGTGCTAGGAGACCATGCATCTTGACGAACATACAAGCTGTTGTTGATGACATGCAAACATGGACGATGAAGTACAAGGGAGCCCTACTTCACTTGCCAAAGATGATGAGGCCAAATGCAGTTGAGCTAAGCACGTATTTGGAGTCAGATCCAGAACTATGAGGACCTCCCACAACTCATCACTAGCATATAGGCTTCTCATGCACGAGTATTCAAGAGCATGGATGTTGTGGTGTGCACACATGCGATCCCATCACTTGGGAATCTCACCCAAGCAAAGACCAAGAAGTAAGTCTGACTAGAGCTTGACTCGTACTTCGATGAGTTGATGCTCATCACCACCAGTTGAAACTTGCGTATTAGTGCAGACATCATGCACAAGTATGTTGTTGGTCTGACCGCTTTGAAGACAATGATGTGCATGCTTTCAGATGAGTTGGACAGAGGAGCCCAAGCAGTGTACCTGGATGCTATGGAGGCGAAGGTTAGGTTTCAGACAGATGTCACCACAGAACACACAGACACTATCAGAGACTACAGAGCTTGGCGTAAATACGTTACTGTTGATCAACACTAGGATGTTGAGCAGTTGGAATTCTATAGTTGTCTGAGTTAGAGTGATGTCTAGTTTGGCTTGCTCAAGCCATTGTGTTCACATAGGTACATGTGCATTGTAATGTTGAGTCATGTCAAGTGTAAGTCAAGTGTCAATAGTGAATTTAGCAATCTTAGAGTAGGTGAAAAGTCATGAGGGTAGTTGAACAGTCACAAAGGGGAATGTCAAGGACCACCCCACCCTTTGTTATAACAGTCCCTCATAACTCACTGTAGGAGATTTTGGTCAGCCACTCTTTGGTTAAGACTATCTTGAAGAAAGCTTGGTCAGTATTGTAACACGCCTTGGCTTCTCCACTGCATGGAGCTAGTACATCTCTTTGGAGGAGCAGGCGGATGTGGCTATAACATTTCATTGTTGGGGCTAGCAGGTTTACATGGAACTATTGTATGATTGGAACTTACACGTCTTTATATAATAAGAGCCAACAAATTTTCATGCATATGTTGTTATTATAGTTGGACTGCTCTGGTTCCTTTAATGATGTATGTTGTTTAACTTATGTATTTGTGTATGAAATGCTTCGTATGCAATTATATGAATCTTGTTTCAGATGTGTTGTTGGTTTAACCATCACTTTGGATTATCGACTGATATGGTTTCCAGCTTGTGATGCATCTTCACTCATGTGTTTCCTTCCTAGCTAAGTACCGATACAAGTTGTCAAGGGGTGCACTCATCCCAAACCACTTGTGTTAGAACCTTTCATTCACCTTCCTTGACTCACTGCAGCAGTCACACCCTTGCTACTGACAGAGTTATCTTACTTGCCTCTGTGTGACATATCAGTCAACACATTACCTTACAACCCACTGTTGGGACTCCTACACCAAACTGCCTGAGGTCTAATTGGGAGTTCTTACTAGGGAGATCCCCTTGACATGTTAGCAGGTCCAGCATCGTCAACATTTATAGCGCTGGATGGAGGGCCAGATGACAAGTTGTCTCCTCTCATCCAGTTTTGAACCTTTGCATACCTTTCATGGATTCTTGTACTCTCTTCCCTCGCAGTGTTTTTTGAATCATGAAGATGTCTCCATCATGGGGGATTTTTTCAATCTCTTCTCCACTTTCACGTATGATGGTGAAGGCGAAGTGGCCTGGCCTGAGTACTTACATGGCTTTCTTTCCATACTTCACGAGGAATATGAGTTTTCTGACAAACAAGCCGGTTTGCTACTTTCATACACACTTCGCGAATCTCCATTTCGTTGGCTGCTTAACTTATCGGCTGACAGCGTGCACTCATTTGAGCACTTCTGTGATCTCATTGAAGACACACCCTATCTTTTTGATCCAGACCATCTTGATCAGAAACTATTACAGCAATGGAGGGTTCCACTTGAATCGGTTATAGATTTTTGGGAGCACTTATGTGACTCGCAGTTTCAAGCTCCGAGGAGCCAGATGAAATTTGTTTATCTTTCGGACCGGTTTGAGTATTGTCTTAAGAAATCTGCCCGTCCCAAGAGAAAGTTTGAAATCAAGCCTCGCTCAACATTCTTCACTGATGGAGCTGCGCAATCTCATATGGATGCCGGAATTGTCTCCACTAATTGTCTGCCTCCCTCTCATTCAACAGCTCCACCACTACCCAGTAATGTTGAGGATCATACTCACACACCTGTTCATCTTTCACATTCTCCCAACATCACTTCACTCAATTTTCACGCAGCTTTGGTTGTAAGTCCTTCGAGTTCTCATATGGATTCTTTTCTACGACCTCTGTCTTCACACTTGGGTGTCCCTTTGGATGATGTTGTCTTGTGTTCGTCTATTCCAGACTCTTCACTTGTTGTGAATGAGGAACAACCCATTGATGGAGTTGGTGTTGCACAACCAACATGCATTGTCATTCATGAAGAGTATAAGTGGGAGCTTGGGCATCAACACTCGACGAAGGATGACTCCCTTCCGTCTGAGCACCCTCCGTTCTTTCATGTGTGTCTTCATCCACGGATGCACCCATTGTTGATCACTTGCAGGACTCACCGAATGTTGGTCCATCATTCGACAACGGAGAGGATAAGCTATTCATGGAAACTCCATTTGATCTTTCATCTGTCTTTTTTGGAAACACAAAGGATGAGTTTGTTCGCTTTTCATCTACCCCTCTATTTGATTCATCTAATGATGAGGATGTCGATGGATTCATTAATTTTTCTAATCATGGCGGTCGTGATCCATTTACTCCCATATTTGATCACGATCATGAATCTATCATAGTTGATCTTTTGAAGCCACTGATTTATGATGATCTACTTGATGATGAAGTTGAAACACCTAAGACTGTTGAGGCACTTCAGCCTGAGTTGATGGTTATGTCAAGTCCTCACTCTCATGGGGTTAGTCTCATTTCTGATCATGAAACTGTTCATTCACCCAAGGCTCCTCATCACTCATCTGTATGCATTGAAGATCCATCTCACACATAGATCACACTTCCTCCACCCGAACTACACGATCACATTTCTCATGCATTGGAGGAATCTTACATTGAAAGCACTCGTTCACGACACAAGTTATCTTTGGTTGAATTGAGGCTTCTGTGATCCATAACAATTATAAGAAAAAAAATTCGACGTAAATCACATTCAGAAAATCTTTGTCGACGCGTTTCGAACTAGCTAGTGTGGTTCATCATCAGGACAAGTTGAGGAGTCAGATCATGGCTGCATATTAAATAAGGAGAGCAGATCCTCCAAACGGCTAGGTTGACCAGGTTGACCAACAACAGCTATAAAAAACGGCTAGATAATGTTAAAAAGCTAAACGGTGCAAAAATAATAATAATAATAAATAAATAATAATATTATAGTAATTAAATTATAATATATTATATAACGAATGTAATACTATGTCAAAAGGTAATAAAAAAATTAATTAATTTAATCAAAAGGTATTAAAAAAAAAAATAAAAAAATATTATTTATTTTTATTATATATATTATATATATATATATATATATATATATATATATATATATATATATTATCCGAAAGTGAATCCATTTTATTCATATAATATTCTTTGGTCAATAATATATTTAATTCCTTATTGATTTATATACTAGGGATAAAGAAAGTTTTTCTTTATCTTTGTTTCTTTCGTTTGCTTCCATGTCACAGTCAAGAGTGTGCTTATGCTTTAAAGTTTCACATAGTGTCACACAGCGCCATGATAAGTCCACGGACTGCTCATCATGCACTTGTACTCACTTATGTCTCATGGGCACTTTGAAACACAAAGTGTGGTTGTCTTCATTGTTATATCTTTCTCGATCGCTGGTTTGCACAACTGGGTTGCTTGCATACCAAGCCTTCACCAACATGGGTCAACCAATGTGCCGATGGTTGCATTGGAAATATCACTTCACGTGATCATCCCCGTGCACCGTTAGTGTAGGAGTAGGAGTAGTGTTTGCTTTCAGTCAGTTTGCTTCTATGCTTGTTTGCTTATTCGCGTTGTTTGCTCGCTTCTTTGCTTTCACTTTTGCTTCTGCTTTTGCTTTGCTTTGTTGTTTGTTAGTTCACTTGTATCATATAGTTCGTTTGTTTCATTCGTAGGTTAGTTTTGCATGAAATGATGTATGACTCTTGAAACGAGTTGTGTGAAGTACAAGAGGGCTTATAAAGCTATCACTACATGGTTATTTGTCATCTTGCCACTGTATCAAGATATTGTTACCGTCAGTCCATGAAACGTCGAAGGAAAATACTTACTATTCGAAGTGAACCTTGGTGAAAACACAACGCTTGCGTGCTAACTAGTGTTACCTTCTCTAGTTGATTGTTTTTGGGTTAACCCTTGTCAACTCAGTCAAGTAGAGTAAGGTGAGGGAGGAAACCTTAACAGGCACATCATACAATAAACTACTTCTCTACTGGAACAACCTCTTCTGCTCTCAATAAGTTGGGATCCCTCTTCCGCCTCTAAAATGAATAAGTGTTATGCACAGTTAAAGAAAAATGAAAAGTAAAAAAAAAAACAAAATGGAAAAAATGAATAAGGCGAAAGAAGAGAAAGGCTTCTTGCACAGGGAGGTGATGCAAGTAACTTCACTGGGGTACTGACTAGGCTCGCTAGCAGCGAAGCCATGTTTTTGTTCCTATGTGACTCCACCGGGGTACTGTCCAGACCTGCTCGCAGTGGAGCAACACCAAAGATGAATTTAAGACTCTGAAAACTATACTGCTTGTGCACCTATATACCCCTCAACCCCAATCGAAACAACTGCGTTGCCTTGGCTTGGAATGTGTGTCAATCGACCAAGAGCTTGGCAAATGCTACATCTTACAATCAAGCCATTGTGAAACCAAGATGAGCTAAGAACTGAACATACTTTCGGAGCTGTTAGACTTGCTTTTCACAAACAAGGTCCATTCAGAGAGCTAGAGTTCTACCAGTGTGTCGCCAAGTGTTGTAGCTGCTACAATCACCCTCCAAAATTTTTCCTTAGCCCATTTTGGAGCCTCCCTACCAACCTTACACAACACTTTCTCTTGCTTTGTCAAGTACACAAGCTTCAGTGTTTTTCATGCACAAAGGCAGCCTATCGAGCACAACTTGATGCATTCTCCTCATAGGTTGACCACCCAGACATGGTCAAACTGTATGCCCGTAGCTTCCCCTAAAAAATTGTGCATTTCTAGAGGGAAACTAGCCTTCCCTCCAAAAATTACGCAATCCTCGCTGACAGCTTGCTGGGCTCTAGGATTGTGTAATCCTCCCAGTCAACACTCCTAATAGTATTTGCGCAAATTTCCCCAGCAAGGCTGCTCAGCCCAGGATTTGCGCAAATCTAGGAAACAGTTAGCTACTCTGATTACGCAATCCTCCTGGGCAGTCAGCCCAACTCCCAGCCAAGAATGCGCATTTTTCTCAAACAGTTGAGCAACTGCATGCATAAGCAGTCTGTTTGACCAGTTCCACCCAGCACCGAGGAAACTTGACTTGCATGCATGCATGGCTCTTTCTTCCCAGAATAGCAAACAACAACATGCAAAATGCATCCCATGATTTAGGGAGCTATTTTTAGGAGTCAGGGGTTACATGCAAAATTGTTTTAGAAGTTTCCCTCCAAGTGTCGCATTTTCCTAGATTTGTGGCATGCACGTCATGAGCCTAAACTTATTTATTTGACGCATTAAAGCTCATTCTTTCACATCGATCTTGGATCTTTGACATCCACACCACATCCAGGACTGTTCGACACATTCAGCTATTCACGAGTAAGTGGTCTCAACTTGTCTTTTTCAGCATTTCTGCCGCTTTTTGTGTATTCACTTGTATGAGTGTTTTCTGCTTGATTTCTTTGAATGCTTACTGTCATTGACATGTATACTAGCTTGTCTTAGCTCCATTTCAGTTTTCATCACTATCTCACTGCTGTCGCATGCATGAAACTGTTTTGCACGAACGTTCACCCAGCCAACGAACTGTTTCACCCACATGCATGTTAATCTGTTTGTTGAATATTTAGTTCATGTTTTTCATGCATTGTTAGTCACTTCTGCTATCACTTAGTGTCACCATGCATTCACTGTCTTATTTTCTTTTAGCTTCTCGTCGATGAGTTGGGCCAACCTTGGCCCGGACTCTGCCTCACTGAGACTGCTTTGCCCAATCTGGGGAAGGAAGGCTCTGCCTTCCTCTCCAGAAATGCGCATTTTTTCCTAGCACTAGCCTCCAAGATTGTTTTGCACATTTCTAGAGAATAGTGATTGCTAGCCCAGGAAATTGCACAAATTCTTCCTTATACCTGCAGTCCTTCCCAGCTGGGATTGTGCATTGCACAATCCCAGCAGCCAACAACCAGCCTAGATTGCGAATTACGCAGATCCAACAGCCAGTCCTACCTCCCAGACAACCCAAACTTCCATTTGCATAATTCTGGCAGCCAATCACTCAGCCTCCTAGAAGAAATTGTGCAATCTTCCTCATCATGTTCCCAAGTATGTGTTGTGTCATTCCCTAGAATGTGCTTTGTTTTTGCTGATAGATTTCTTGCCATGCATGTTGCTTGTCTCCAGATCTTTCAGGTGTTCATCTGTCTTAATGGCTTCCAAGGAAACAGGATCTCAGGACACAGATGGAAATGTAGCTGGAGCAGCAGTTGAGAAAATGTCCTATAGTCTATCGACATATGAAGATACAAAGTTGTATCTAGACAAGGACATCAAACTGAAGTGGCAAGAAGTAAATGAAACATTTGCAAGCACTTTCGGGGAACACCTCAAAGACTGTCAGGTGTACGTGAACACTCACAAGTCCAGCTAGTACCAGATTGCGTGCCGATATCCCATGTTCTTGTGTGCGGGTATGATACACTGGATCATCTCTCACACTGATCCCAAGACAATGACCTTGAGCAGTGCCAGTGGGATGAAGCTTGCAACCTTCTAGGAACAAGATTATGATGAGACGTATCAGATGTCAAAGCCCGTGACTGTCATGGAGACTCCATTCAGCTTGCCCAACAATAGCGCTAACTCCAGAGACATTCTGAAGGATTGGGTAAAGGAGCCATCTTGTTTCAGGATGATACCCAACCAGGTCTATAAGACAAAATATACTAAGGAAGGTGTACCAATAATTGATCATATTTGCTTGTCGATTGTGTGACCAAGCAAGCAGAGAAACCTTCCCACAGTGTTGGGTAGTTGCACTGGACCAAGTGGCTAGAGAAGGAAAACCATGTAACTAGTCTGGTATAAGTGGCCTATCATATCTCGGTAGGATTAATAGCTAGACTGCAGCAGAAGAAGAAGGCACCTCGACCCACTCTTTTGTTTTGGATTGGGTTATATGAGATCTGGAGTATGAAGCAAGAGGATGTTGAAGCAGAACTGATGAAGAAGTACACGTTCGACCTCCGAAGCTACAATCCATATGACCCACATTGCATTGTGAAGGATCACTACACGAGATTTCAGTTCAACTAGATCTATGGGACGTTTCATTGGGCTGAGGAGGACCCATGGATATATTGCTACAGTTTCTCTAGACCCAATGAACCATTTAGATTCATTGTGAAGTTGTTAGCAAAGCAGTGTGAAGCAACATCATGGAGAACACCAACAGTAGTAGCAGTGGTAGCAAAGCCAAGCATACCAGCACGTGATAAAGGGAAGAGGAAGATTGTCGATCGCATGGAGGAGGAACAAAGATACAAGTTTCGAGCAAATCCACTTGTAGAGAAAGGATTTATGGCTATAGAGGCAAAGAGGCAACAGTGCGACAAGCGAATCACGCGAAGGCAGAGGGATAAGAATGGAAGAAGCAGAGAATGAGTTGCATGAGCTGAGGGAGCAACTTTGGAAAGAACAAAATTTGCACCAATAGGAGAGGGAAGCGCAGCAACAACAAATACAGCAGAGGGCACATTATGTGCAAACAGATGAAGCAGCACCCATACAAGTAGTTGATTCATCTGAACAGCTGGCATTAGGCGAACAGGGTGAACCATCGCAGGGGCAAGACTTTTCTCATGAGATAGAACATGCACTTCAACAGTTGGATGCAGATATGGAGCAATAAGAGTTGGAATAGGACACCAACCTCATGCCTCACTACAAAGAGGTCGACTCACTCGCTTCAATGCATCTAGAAGAAGAGCAAATCTTGGATGACCAAGGAGGCACTGAGATCCTTGGTGATCAGCTAGAAGAAGAGATGCACAACATCTCGTTTGATGAATCCGAACATAGAGTTGTGCAGTCTCGGAGAGTATCAACTCTGAAGGATCAAACATCCCCTGCGCAAGTTGAAGAACGAGTGATCGTTACTGATGTGCACAAGCATCCAACTGCTTTGGATGATGCAAGTAGAGTGTATGTCGAAGCCACTAGCTCAAGTGTTCTTTTTCTTATAGCTGAGAATGAGCAAATGGCGAAGGAACTACAGGTGGCCAAGCAAGGGGGAGACTTGGTGACAATGTCCGCCCAAGCTGAATTGAAGAAGGCAATACTAGATGAAGTATTGTCCCTTGACACAGTTATGTGATCATTGTACTTCAATTTTGGTACCATGCACAAGGCGGTCGTCCATCTCAACGGATGGCAGCAATGATGTGCTAAGAGACCACGCATCTTGACGAACATACATGTTGTTGTTGGTGACATGCAAACATGGACGATGAAGTAGAAGGGAGCCCCACTTCACTTGCCAAAGATGATGAGGCCAAATGCGGTCGAGCTGAAAGCATGTATCCTGAGTCAGATCTAGAACTATGAGGACCTCCCACAACTCATCACTAGCATGTAGGCTTCTCCTGCATGAGTATTCAAGAGCATGGATATTGTGGTGTGCACACATGTGATCCCATCACTTGGGACTCTCACCCAGGTGAAGACCAAGAAGTAAGTCCAACTAGAGCTTGACTCATACTTTGATGAGTTGATGCACATTGCCACCAGCCGAGACTTGCCTATCAGTGCAAACATCATGCACAAGTATGTTTCTGGTCTGGCCACATTGAAGACAATGATGCACATGCTTTCATATGAGTTGGACAAAGGAGCCCAAGCAGTGTACCTAAATGATATGGAGGCGAAGGTCAGGTTTCAAACATATGTCACTAGGAACACACGGACACTATCAGAGACTACAAAGCTTGGCTTCAATATGTTACTATTGATCAGCATGAGTATGTTGAGCAGTTGGACTTCTATGGTTATCTAAGACAGAGTGATGTCTAGTTTGGTTTGCTCAAAACATTGTGCATTATAATGTTGATTCATGTCAAGTGTAAGTCAAGCACCAATAGTGAATGTAACAGTCATAGAGTAGGTGAAAAGTCATGAGGGTAGTTGAACAGTCACAAAGGGGAATGTCAAGGGCCACCCCACCCTTTGCTATAAATATTCCCTCATAACTCATTGTAGGGGCTTTCGGTCAGCCAAGCTTTGGTTAAGACTATCTTGAAGAAAGCTTGGACAATATTCTAATGCACCTTGGCTTCTACACTGCATGGAGCTAGTACATCTCTTTGGAGGAGCAGGCGGATGTGGCTGTAACGTTTCACTGTTAGGGCTAGCAGGTTTACATGGAAGTATTGTATGATTGTAACTTACACTTCTTTATATAATAAGAACCATCACATTTCATGCATATGTTGTTATTGTAGTTGGACTGCTCTGGTTGCTTTAGTGATGTATTTTGTTTAACTTACGTATTTGTGTATGAACTACTTCATATGAAATTATATGAATCTTGTTGCAGATGTGTTGTTGGTTTAACCATCACTTTGGATTATTAATTGATCTGCTTTCAAGCTTGTGATGCATCTTCGCTCGTGTGTTCCCTTCCTAGCTGAGTATTTATACAGGTTGTCATGGGGCGCACTCATCCCATCCCACTTGTGTTAGAACCTTTCACTCACCTTCCTTGACTCACTGCAGTGGTCACACCCTTTCTATTGACAGAGTTATCTTACTTGCCTCTATGTGACATCGTGGTCAAGGCATTACTTTACGACCCACTGTTGGGACTCCTACACCAAACGGTTTGAGGTCTAATTGGGACTTCTTATCGGGGAGATCCCCTTGACATGTTGGCGGGTCTAGCACCGTCAACACTTTGTTAGAGTGGTCGAGGCTAGCCAATCCTGAATGACTTGGATCTTAGTCGAATCCACATGCATGCCTTTCTCATCTATGATGTAATGAAGATATTGGACCTGACTAATGCCAAAGGTGCATTTCTCCAAGTTGGCACATAGTTTGTGTTGTTGTAGGGTTTGAAAGACCTACTGAATGTGTTGCAAGTGTTATTCCCAACTCTTGTTGAAGATGAGAATGTCGTCCAAATAAATAAACACGAACGAGTTGTTGAAGATCTGCAAGATGTAATCCATCAACCTCATAAAAGTAGCAAGGGAATTTGTCAACCTGAAGGGCATGACTAACCATTCAAAAAGGCCTTCCTTAGATTTGAAGGTAATATTCCATATATGAGTGGGCTCTATTAGAACTTGGTGATAGCTAGTCTTCAGATCTATCTTGCTAAAATACATGGCCCCTTTGAGTTGGTCCAGAAGGTCTTCAATCCGCGAGATTGGATACCTATTCCTAATATTAATTTTTTTTAATGCTTGATAAGCAATACAGGTCCTCTAGGCCCCGTGCTTTTTTTGTACAATTATAATTGGGCTCCCACAGAGTGAGGAATTTGGACAGATGTTCCCTTTTTGTAGAAACTCCTGGATCTTCCACTTATTCTCTTCGATTTCTAGAATGGAGCATTGGTATATTGACCCATTGAGTAGGGCGTGCTTTGGGAGTCAGATCGATCAAATGCTTGGTCTGACAGTGCAAGGGTACCCCTATGGGTGAGGAGAAGATGTCCCTGTATTCTTCCATGACCTTATCCACCTGCTTCTGCTACATGGAGGAACCTTTCCTGAGGGCCATGGATGTGCCCATGATATTCTCCTTACTTTGAGATTAAAAAAAAAAAAAAAAAAAAAAAAAAAACAAAAAAAACAAAAAAAACAAAAAAAACAAAAAAAACAACAACAGCAACAACAACAACAACAACAACAACAACAACAAAAACAAAAACAAAAAACCCAAAAAAAAAAACAAAAAATAGATTTCCCGGTCTGGGAGATGATCTTACTGCATTGCTTAATAGAGATCAAAGAGGTGGCGATAGGCGGGGCTACCTCTGGTATCTTATATAACTTATTCCCAAAGTAATAATAACAATTAGAGGCTTAGACGCATACACAACATTATGCTTCCACAAGTATGGTTGGCCTAATAATGCATCACAGACTTCAAGAGGAACAACATCACATAATACCTAATCCACGAAGGGCTTCATGTTGTAGGAAAGGCAACACTGTTGGCTGACACAGAGATATTTTCCTTGGTGAAACCTTCATATTGTGTATGGATATGGGTGTGGTGTGGTCGGTAGTCCCAACTAGCTCACAACCTTCGTTGAAATGAGGTTCTTTCGTCTCCTACTGTAAAAAATGAATTGCAGCGAAGAACCCTTCACCCACATCTATGAGTAGAAGAAACGCTCCCCATCCTCTACATCTTCAAGCTCAATATTATGGATGTTGGGGGTGGAAACTATGGCGCTGGGCTCTGCATGAATAATTTGGTTCCCTTTGTCATTCCCCTTGTCAAGCTCTAACTTAGAGTCCAAAGATGCATCTGACTCTGAAGCTTTCAGTTCGGCCACTAGTGACTGCTAGCCTTGACACTCACTTGTGTGAGTGGGGCTCTTATGAAAATCATACAACTTTCCCATTTACTTCTTTGTCTTCGTGGTGTTATTCTTTGCTTGTGGCTTTGACGGGTTGTCTTGGGTTACCTGGCCTTGGATTTGTCCTTTGTTTTGCGGTTGGGGGTGCTCTTGCCCTACTTTTGATTCGCAGATCCAAAATCACTCTTCTTTTGTTTAAATTTCTGCTTAATCTTGGCAGCATATCAGTATTGTGCACCAAGCAAGGAGATGTCCAAGAAATTCATCCTGAATGTATTTGTGCAGATAATCATGGTACTTGAGCACCAGATGTGATTCAGAGTCTTTGATACTCGACTTTGTGTGTAGAGTATGAAAAATATTTGTTAACTCACATAGATCTTGGTCCCTTTGTTGTCGTAGTGTGGTTCACTATATGTACTTGTCCTCACAGCTCTCCATGAGGTAATATTGTTCCTTGACAACATCTCAAAAAGAGTTCTAAGAGGGGGCGGCTATAAATAGAGAGGATTCCTCTACCCTTTTCTCACAGTAAGTTTCCCACCAATCCTTGACATGGGGGGAAACCTTGAGCAGTGAAAAAGGAATCTTCTCCCTGACAGAGAAACTATGGACGGAAAAGTATCCTTCCAACATATTCAACCATTTATCTACAACATTTATATATATTTGACCTCTGAATATAGGGACATTGAAGTTTACTTGTACCTTAAAGGGGGTGGCACCTCCGAATTGACTGTTTGATGAAGATGCATTGTACCATCCGCTGAAGGATCTGGGAAAAGTTGTTCATCATTGCATTCCTTTTTCGCTCAATGGCTTCTTCAAGTTATATTTTGAAAGGATCTCTTGCTCCCTCATATTTATTTTCTTCCGCCATGGGAGGCCATCAGTGTTGGCGAGGTTAGTGTTGCAAAGGTTCAACTAGTTCGATCCCTAACTCCTTATACCCTAACCTCGTTAAGGACATGAAGAGAAAAACAGAGAAATAACAAACCTCTCTCACACCATTATTCCATATTTATGAAGGAATGAAATGAAATATAGATATGAACATAAACATAGAGATACAACGAAAACAGAACTTCAATTCATTAATAACAAGGTACTGAAAATTGTTTACATGCAAAATGGAAATAAACTAGCTCAAGCAATGGTAGCTTATCTCTGAGAAGAGATGTGGCAACTACATGCCTTCTGAATTATGTTACAATAATGCTCGAAGGCCTATTTATTATTGAGAAACAATGGAAAACCCTAAACATCCAAAAACATAACCTTAGGAGATGAAGCACCAAAAGTTTGTGGGCCTTCTTGAGGCAAATTGGTACATCAACTTCTTGGGGTCGTAACTTTGGCATACGATCTTTGTTTTATGTGTATGATACCTCATTGCAAAGAGTTATCCAAGGACTACAATTTCTAATTGCAAATATCTTGTACAACCATACAACTTGCCCATTGGCAAAAAAAAAAAAATGTCATTTAAGGCCCCAAAATGGCTCTAGAAGTTCAAGACCCAAAAAACTGTCAAAATTAGTAAATTGATCTACAAATAAGGAAACTGAAAGAAACAATGGTGGGGGTCCAAGTGGAATAGGTGGGTGGCCATAAATATCCACCTCGATTGTTTTAAATCATTTTTTAATTGCGAAAATGAATTCAACACCATTAAAAACCCTTGGGGCACCCAAAATCCTAAATCTTGACAGTTGTAACTCAAATTTTCAAAAATTTCCACCTGGATTTCTGGTTTTTTCCGGATGAAATTATGGCTGGTTTGGACTACGCGTATATATTTTTGAAAGACAAGTTACTTAATAATAATGAAGATTCAATTCCCAATATATAATAATATTGCATTATAATGTTATTATTGCATTTGTTAACTTGAATTTAAAGATAAAATATGAATAAATAAGAACAAATTACAATAATAATATCATTTCAGTGTAGAAGATGTGATCAGATTGGGTAAATTATATCTCAGTGTCATTTACCTTTCAAAGGATCCAAAGGAAAAGGCATAAGTTCTTTGGCAAAAATAAATGGTTCATTAACCTAAAAAGAATACCTTATGTTTGGACATTTTGAACGAGAAGGATGTTGCTTCATTGGAAAATATTCCCTCTTTAGATCTACAAGAAAGAGAGAGGAGTGTTTATCTCAAATGGCTCTTGTTTCTCTCTCTTACCCTTATTTCCATGACCATTGTTCTATTTCTGCTTTGAAAGATTGTTAATCTCTTTCTTACACTTGGTGACATCTGCAAAATCTTTGGGACCTAGTACTTCTCAAGTCACGTGTCTTATTTTTATTGGTGATAACGTTGTAAACACAACTGCAATTTTATCTACAACTGAACAATCTCCATCTGAGTATGGTGAATCATCCTCCAGGCATAATTTGCATCCTCGATCAAAAGCTTCTAAGGGAGGGAGTCTAGGAATGGTTGTATATCCTAAGCCTACCTATAAGGTAAGAAGAAGGAAAACTTTGTTATCCAAAGCTCAAGAGAAAACTAATCACAAGCTAATAACGGGTAGAACACTTACTATTGTTGGGGCCCTTAGAGCATTGGCAGCGTGTCAAAGTGTTGCCCCATGATTATTCAATCCTTTAACTACAGAGGGATATCCAACTCCCATTAAAAGATGGCCTTGAAGTGTTTGGTGGAGTTAAAAAAATCCTATTATTTTATTGCTTCAAGAAACTATGGGAGGTGGAGACACATAAAAGAATATCTTGTCTTCATTGTTGGTGGGATGGGATTCTTTTTATGCTAATTCTCGTGGTCAGTTGAGTGGAATAGCTATTGATGGGAATCCTCGATTTATCTATCGGTTAAATTCCTGTAGTTGTGAGTTAGTTATGGGATTACAATGTTTGTCAATTGATCTGAATAGTGTCAGGCTAAGAGGTAACTTCTCAAAAATGAATTGTGATTGTGCATTAAGGTTGATCATAGATACATACATGGAGGGAGAGACTCTTGGGCTTCATCTCCCAGTGTCTCTTCATATTCCAACTCTCCTTAGTTTCTATTTAGATTATTTTACACAAATTCACCCAGTCTCGAGGATTAGGTGTCAACATTCCCTCCCTTAATCTAAAGGGATGTTGGTGAGTCCAAGCATCATTCTGAATCTTTCAAACTTTTTCTTCCAAGCGCTTTGTTGAAGATGTCTACAATCTACTTAGTTGTGGAACAATGTCGTAGATGGATTGTCTTGGTCTCAACATGATGGTGAACCAGATGGGATTTTGTATTGATGTGCTTCGTTCGATCATGGGACTTTGGTTTCTTGGCCAACTTTATTACAAAAGTGTTGTCAATCATGAGTGGAGTTGAATTCACTTGTTTCACCTACAATTCTTCCATAATTTTCCTTAGCCACACAATTTCCTTTGTTGCTTCCGTTGTTGCCACATATTCTTCCTCTGTTGTGGAATCTGCTGGAAGTAATTGCTTGCGTGACCTCAAGGAAACAGCTCCTGATCCAAGGCTCATAACATAACATAAATTAGATACCCCAATTTTTTTTTTATCTCCATTGAAGTCTGAATCAGAGTATCTAATCAAGCTAAAGTTTCCCACCTGTGTATACTTAATTCCAAAGTCTTGAGTTCCCTTCAAGTACTTTAGAACTCTTTTCACAACAAACCAATGTCCCTCAGAAGGCTTTTGCATAAACCTGGAGAGGATTGCAACAACAAACGAGATGTTTGGACTGATAGTAGTCAAGTAGTTGAGACTTCCTACAAGTTGTCTACACTTTGTTACATCCTCAAATTCTTTTCATTCATTGGATGTGAGCTTTAAGTTTTATTCCATTGGAGTAGTCAAAGTATTACACTCAACTATGCCAAACTTGTTCAACAGATCTCCAATGTAATTCTTTTGAGAGAGGAATATAAACTTCGGATGTTGAGTTACTTCGTGGTTACTTCAATACCAAGATAGTAATGAACATACCCCAAGTTTTTCATTTCAAAACCTTTCCTCAATTCCTTTTTTATGAATGCAATATAACTTTCATTGTTCCCTGTCATAAAAAGATCATCTACATATACCACAAGACATACAATTGTTTTGCCAACTTTCTTGACAAACAAAGTTGCATCATCAATATCATAATGTTTGAAGTTGAGTTTTAGAAGATGCTTAGTTAACTTCTCGTACCAAGCTCACGGTGATTGCTTGAGGCCATACAATGATTTTACAAGCTTGCATACTTTATGTTCTTGACCCTTCAAAACAAATCCTTCTAGTTGTGACATAAAAACATTCTCTTTCATATCTACATTCAATAAAGTGGTTTTTACATCCATTTGATGGACTCTCCAATTGTTCTAAGCTGCCAAGGCAAAGAGTGTCTAGATGGTAGCACATTTTGCTGTGGGGGCAAAAGTCTCCTCATAGTCGACCCCTTCCTTCTATAAAAAAACCTTTTTCCACAAGCCTGCCTTTGTGCTTGTTAAGTGAGGCACCAACTTTATACTAGATCTTGTAAAACCACTTGTAGCCTATTAGTTTGGTTCCCAATGGAGGATCAACCAGCTTCCAAGTGCCATTCTTTATCAAGGCATCATACTCTTTTTGCATCGCTTCTATCCATTCATCATGAGAAGTGGCTTATTTGAAGGAAGTTGGTTCAAAATATGAAGATAAATCTAGTTCACAATCATAAGAAACATCCATATCAACAAGTGAATCAAAATCGTCTACATCATCTCCATTTTTCCTATTTGAATTCCTTGTTTTTTTCTTTCCAACCTCATCAGGATGAACACTTTCAAGTGTCTTTGTCAACCATTTTGGAGGACCTTTCTGAGATGGACCAAGTTGCTCAGTTGACTGATTTGGGGTTGAATCAAGATTGAGTCTCCCAATTATGTCAATCACATCACTCAAAGTATCATCAGTGGCTAGAGCTTCATGTTGGGGAGAGAGTGCTTCAAAAGAAGATTCCATAGATTGATCAAGTATAGGAATCCCCCATTCAAGATGTAGAATCTCATTATCGCATTCTTGAAAAGATTTGGCATGTCTGAATCTATCCAAGTGATCAGGTTGCTGCTCAACAACATTTTTAGCCTTGGAATATTCAATAAATATCACATCTCTAGACACTACAAACTTATTATTAACTTCATCATAGGGATGGTATGTTCTGGAGGTATTTGAATTCCCCAAGAAGATACACTTACGAATCCTTGCACCAAGTTTGTTTCTGCGTTCCTTGGGTATCAAGGCATAACAGGTAGAACCAAAGACCTTGAGATGCTTTACCGAAGGAATGTGGCCATACCACATTTCATAAGGAGTCGTGTTTCTAATAGCATTATATGGACACATATTCTTTACATACACAACACATAGAACTGCATCGGCCCAAAACATTAATTTAACATTCTTGAAAAACATCATGGAACATACCATATATAAGATTTTCATGTTCATTCTTTCAACTAGTTCATTCTGTTGGGGATTATAAGGCATAATTGTTTGATGTTTGATCCCATGTTGGCAAATATAGTTTTCAAATTCATTTGAAGTGTATTATTTTCCATTATCAGTTTGAATAGAGCCAATATGAGATTGTGCATCATTTTCAATCCATGCATGAAAGTTCTTGAATGTTGGAAAAGCATGAGATTTGTTCTTTAATAAATAAACCCAACACATTCTCGTGTAGTCATCAATAAATGTCATCATATATTTATTTCCATTTGCAGAAGGAACAGGCATTGGGCCACATAAGTCTGAGTGAATAAGTTCGAGTTTCCTATGTGCTCTAGAATGAGAATCATGAAAAGACTGTTTGTTGTGCTTTCCTAAGATACAAGCATCACATTGCTTAAGTTTCCTAGGAATTATAGGCAAACCAGTAACACCACTTTTCTTCAACATACGAACACTGTCATAATTCAAGTTTCCAAATCTAGCATGCCATAAAAGAGATGATGGAAATGTACCTTCATCATAATGAGAATTGTATGATAAGTTTTGTGCATGAGCAGAGGTACCTTGCAACTTCAGAAGTCTTTCTCCTTATATTCTCGTCATCTCAAGTGAGTGATCTGATGCTTTTCTGACCTAAACCTTGCCATCAAACATATGAATGGAGTGTCCTTGCTAGTGAATGTGGACCAAAGACATAAAGTTTCTCCTTAGCATTGGGAGATATAAAACATCACGCAAAAGAAAGTCTGGAAGACCAGCCAGTTTGAGCCTGATTGTGCCAAGCCCTGATGGCTTGAGTTTTGAATTGTCTGCAAAGTATACTGCTCCATCAGCATTGTCAGTAAATTCTTCAAAAAAAATTCTTCTAAAAGTCATGTGGCAAGTTGCCCCTGAATCAAGCAAATAATCATTTTTCCAAGAAACAAGCGAAGCATTAAATAAGTTTTAAGTTACTCCAATATTGCAATGTGCCACAACATAGTGAGCGGATTCAGGTGCTTTACCTTTTCCTTTGTCATTGGTTTTACCTTTTTCTTCATTTCTTTCCTGCTCAATTATGTCCCAAGGAAACTTACATGTGGATGCATCATGTCCATCTCTATTGCATCACATGCAATGAAGATCAAACTTTTCTTTTCTCCTTGGAACTGTTTGCACCCCCTACCTCTAAAATTCCTTCTTCCTCTTCCTCTTCGGCCACCTCTTCCTCTAGAAGAATATTGTGAAGGATTCTTATCTCTATGTGCAAGAAACACAACTTATTCAGAAGGATGAGGAGTTGTCTTCTTCCTAAAATCCTTCTCTCTCTTAGAAAACTTATTCTCAAGGGAGTCAAAAGTAATCTCCTCAAGGTTTCCACTTGCTTGCAATGACTCAAGATAATTTGAATAAGTGGGATATAGTGCCTTGAAATAAGCTATGAGAGGAATGTCTCTTTGAACACCAGTGTTTTTTTATATCATGCATAATGGATCTTACTTCTGATGCTAAAGCATGAGGGTCATCATTTTTCAATTCAAGACTGAACAATTTAATCAACAATTGGACAACTTCAAGTTTAGAGTGCGAGTCATACAATTCCTTCAATTTTTGTAAGGCTTCAAAAGCATTCAAAAATTGTGAAATATGGCGACTCACCTCTTCATTTACATATTTTGTAATCAAGGCATAGGCCTTGTTGTTCTTATATTCCCAAATGGAAATCTCCTTATTTGAGGTGGGTTTTGCAGGTTCATTATCTCCTTCTCCTTCACAAACTCCTTTGCACAATTCATTGAAAATGAGAGTGTGTTTTATCTTCCGTGACCATTCATGATAATACTTTTTTTTGGAGAGAACTACTCCAACAATAGATATCAATGAATGCATTTTAAATATGTGTACTGTGTAAAAATGTACTCTGTTGCAATATATAAAGAAAATTTGCACTTATGGTGGTAAAAACTACAATTATGATATATATAGTAGAGGTATATTTTAGGTAGGGAGTATAGGAGGAGGTGTTATATTTTGGAAGGGGAGGTTCAGTGGTATGGCGGATATACATTATAACCGGGAGTGGAGGTGTATCAAAGTGTGGTATTGTGGAGCCACGAAGGGTGGTATTTCGTTTGTTTTAAATCACAAATGAAATGAATTGTCATATATTCAACGTGTCAATATTCAATGAAGCCACAATTATATATGTAATGGAGGTGTTATATGTTGGACAATGTCGACAATGGGTATATATGATATGAAAAGTGTTAACCATAAGTATTATATGACCACCAAAGGAGGCGATGCTGCAACAGAGAGCAACGATGATGGAGAGTGGTTTAGAGGGCCACAAAGGGTGGTTTCAGGCCTGCAAAGGAGTTGAGAAAGAGGCAGTATTGTTAAACGGATAATGTAACCAATGAGGACAATGTAACTCAATGTATATATATGCAATGATAGTCGTGGTAATACCACCACCAAAATCAATGTAATACACAATCATGGTCACGATGCTAATAATACCACATAAACTACATTCTTAAAAAACAATAAATGTTTCAACCCACAAAAGTTATAGTTCATATAGGAAAAAATACCATTCATGTGCATAGAATCAACAATGTTCAGAGTCAATTTTCCAAAACACAGTTAGGCAGGTCACTCGGTCTCTACACATCAGTCTCATAGTCCTAAGGTCGAGAGTGCAGGCAACACACCGCCAAAAACGAGTGAGGTTCGATTCTTCGATGAGAAGATGAGGAATTTGTTCTGGCAGAAGCAGATGTGATAGGATGCAGAAATGCAGAGCAAGGGCAAGAGGGAGTTACAAGAGAAGGAAGGGAGCCAAAAATAGTGGTTGGGACTTGAGCTCTGATACCATGTCAGACCAGGAGGTAATTCCTCAAAAATGAATTGTGATTGTGCATTAAGGTTGATCATAGATATATACATGGAGGGAGAGACTCTTGGGCTTCATATTCCAGTGTCTCTTCATATTCCAACTCTCCTTATTTTCTATTTACATTATTTTACACGTATTCACCCAATCCCAAGGATTAGGTGTCAACAAATAGGAGTTTCATTGTTCTCAATATCTATGGTTCTTATCAAGAAAAAGAAGCTTTTTGGACTTCGTTGGTTTCAAAGTATTTTTTCAAGTAATCAACTTGATTATAGGGGGGTTTTAACTTTACTTTCGATAGAGTTGATGTCTGGGGAATTATAGCTCAATTAGACCCTTCTTCCCAGTTTTTTAACATATTCCTCTTGGATAACAATTTATTGATATTGATCCTATAAAGCGCAGGCCTACTTGGAGGAATATGAGGGTGGCGGATGACAGAGTGGGAAGAAGAATTGATCACTTTCTTATTAAAGAAACTTTAGATGATCAGATCCATTTGATTCGACAATAGAGAAAAGATGGAGGGGGTTCAGATCATTCCCAAAAAAAATCGGAGATGAAGGGAGAGGGGAGGAAAACTCCTAGCTCATTTAAGTTGAATGTTGTTTGGTTACAATTTGAGAAGTTTCATAACCTTTTTCATAATTCATGGAGAAGATATAATCCGTTATCTAGGGCTTCGACTTCCATTCAATTTGCTCAAATTTTGAAAAATGTTAAACAACAAATTATTCAATGGTTTGTTCAAATGAGATTGAATGTTGTTGTTGAATTAAGGGAGGTTGAGAATGAGCTTCGTCATATTGCAAATGAAGACAATGAAGGTTTTATATATGAGGATACCAAATAGAGGATAACTTTTCTTGAAACAAGGAAAAGGACCATTTGGTTGATCATGAAGACACTTGGAGATTAAAGAGTAGAGAGTTATGTGGTTGGAAGCAGGGGATGAAAATACTAAGTTCTTTCATAATGTTGCTAAGGGGAGGACATCCATTAACACAATTTGGGAATTACAAGATAGAGAAGGAAATCAAGCTTCTAACTTTGAGGATCAAGTTTTTATGGGAAGGAGTCACTTTGAATCCTTATATAGATAGCCTTGAGGAGTTGATATAGAAAAAGTGGTTAGATTGGCATTTTTTTTCCCTATGTTTATTAACGAAGAAGAGAATGACACTCTAATGGAATAATTTACAATTGAAAAAATTGAAAGTGTTCTTGCCATTTTTCAAAGAGACAAAAGCACAGGTCCTCATGGGTGGAGAGTTGAATTATTTTTAGACTTATTTGAGACAAATGGTGAGGATATTCCAAGAGTTGTAGAAAAATTAAGGACATATAGGCATGTTCTAGCTTCCTTCAATATTATTTTCGTTGCACTTATTCCTAAGATGGATACCCCATCTACCTTTGAGGAATTCAGACCTATCTCATTATGTAGTTGTGTTTATAAGATTAAAGAAAAGGTAATTTCTTGGAGAACTAAGCCCATTTTCTCAATGGTAAACATATTCATGAGGCTATCAGGGTAGCTCAAGAAGGCATCCATAGTTTAAAGATTATAAATATTAAAGGAGCAATTCTAAATATTGATATTTCAAAAGCTTATGATGGAGCCAGTTGGACTTATATCAGACTTCTTCTCACTCATTTATTGTTTAGATTGGATTTGGTTAATTGGATAATGAGTTGCTTAACTTTAGTCTCCTTAGCAATACTTATTAATGGCTCCCCTTCATCTTTATTTCATGCTCAGAGAGCATTAAGACAAGGGTGTTCATTATTCCCCTAATTATTTTTATTGGTTGTTGAAGGGTTAAGTAGACTACTTTCAGAGGAGTAAAGAAGGATTTTGAAGGGAATCGGTCTTTCCATTGATCTCTTTATTTCTCATCTACTATTTGTGGATGAAATTATCATCTTTTGTGATGGTTCTAGGACGGATTCAAGAACCATCCAGGAGGTTCTTTCTTTATTTAAATAAGCTACATGTATGTTCATTAACATCAGCAAGTCAACTCTTTCTCACTTTGGTCTAAATAATGTTGAATATCATAGATTTCAAATTATCTTTCCATTTGGATCTATTGATCTTGTTGAAGGTTTGAAATATCTTGGTTTCAAGATCAAACCTAACTATTATCATGTTGCTGATTAGAGTTGGCTTATTACAAAGACTAAGAATATACTCAAAATATGGTATATGGGATGGTTATCAAGGGTTGGAAGATTAGTACTTGTAAAATATATATTGGAAGTCATTCATGTGTATTGGTTTCAATGTCATGGGTTCCTAGGTGTATACTTTCTAAAATTAGGAAAAAATGTTGCAAGTTCTTATAGTCTGGTTCTATCGATCACGATGTCATTCCATGGGTAAAGTGGGATAGTGTTTCCCTTCTGAAGGACTCTAGGGGGTAGGAACTTAAGAGTCTTCCCTTATTCTCAAAATCTCATGTTTCCAAGGTTGGTTGGAGGCTTCTAAAAACTAATTCTTTGTGGATTGAGGTGGTCACTCAGGAGTATATTTCTCCCTTGTCAGTGGAAGAATGGATAAGGAATCCAAATAAGGTAACACCAAATTCTTCAATCATTTCAAAAGTTGCAACCTCATCCCTTTCACTTATAGAATAGGGTCTAGCCTAGAAAGTTGGTAATGGTTATTGATTAAGATTTGGATTGGACCCTTGGGTGGGAAGCCATATTGACCACATATTAACTCTTGAATTTGTGTAATTTCTTCATGCATTAGGGCACAAAACTTTGAATAAATTTTCTCATCCTGGGAATCATTGGGAAAAGGGTTGGTTTTCTGTTGAACTGTTGTGGTTGAATCAAGCATATTATGGTGAATGGAATAGATATATTAATGCTTTGAGAAGGGATCATGTTAAAATTTCCCAGGAAAATGGTGAATTAGTATTTTCATTAGAGCCTAATGTCCAACATTCCCTAAAGCAAGATATTTGATCTTGACAACTAATAGAATTAAGGTCGTTCAAGGATATTAGTTGAAACTAATTTGGAAATTGAAGTGCCATGTTAAATATAGACTCTTTATGTGGTGTTCCCTTTATAATGAACTTCCCACTCTAAATAATCTAAATAAAAGAAGTTTTCATGGTCCAAATTGGTGTGCATTATGTAGAGAATAGGAAGAATCAATAAATCATCTATTTTTACATTGTAGTTTCTCAAGGGTTGTTTGGAAAGTTACGCATAATAAATTTGGACAAGAATGTTTATGGCGAGGAGAAGACATTATCGAGGTATGGTTTCAATGGAAATTTTTCAAGGGGGTGAAATATTTTATTGTTATCCCACTTTTTTTGTTGTTGGTGGATCTAGTTAGCTAGGAACAATGTTATATTTAATGACAAGCATATTCCTATACAGATTTTGGGTGCTCAGATGATAGGCATTTTTTATTTGTTTCCCAAGAAGATTCAAGAACAAAATGTGAGGCAACTTAATCCTGTCAACGTAAATAGGAATATGCCTTGGGCTATTTTTGGTGGGGCATCTTAGAGGGATCCAAATTTTTGTTGTGGGGGAGCCAAATTATAATTATATGAAAGTCGTTTCTTCTGCATTAAAATCGCGCTGGGACCCGGATCTAACAACTATGTTGAATTAAAAGCTTTCAATCTATTACTATAATTTTCCATTGAAAAGAAATTTAATCGATTCAAATATTTGGAGATTCATTGTTTATTATTAGTTGGGTCAAAGGACTATACAGATGCTACTATTTAATCTTGATTCATTTGTTGAATGAAGTCAATAGATTAAAATATGTATTTAATCACTTTTGAATTTCTCACATTTATAGGGAGTTCAACATTGATGCTAACAACCTCTCAAAAGAAGGACTACAACTAGGTTTTGGGCAATGGAGGATAGGAGAGTTGAACAATGATAATAATTTTGAGTATTATCATCATTTGTTCATAAAGTCAGGGTAAGATTGATGTAAAAACAAATTATCTCTATTTTGACATATTGGACTGAAAATATGGAGTTTATATTTATCTTGTTTAGTATTTGAACACTTCTTAGTAATATTGTGAACTGCTTAGTTATGTTGTGAACAATTTATGGATGAGTATGATAAATGATTTTGTATTACAATATATGTATTTTGAACTTCTTTTGTATGGCTATATGCCATTTTTGGAGACCAACTCCATTACATGGATCCTTTTTTGAATGCATGCTAGACGTGTGTATAGAAGGTGATTTTATAGGTAAATATATACATTTTTTGAGGGAAAAAAATAGATATGTCTTCAGTAGGTTTGAGAATATGTGTTTTTAGACCCTACTATAGTAGGGAGTATAGAAATTTATGTATAGAAATTTATTTATAGTCAACATTTCCAATAAATGGAGTTGAATTTTAAAAATTTGTTGAATTTCCTGTAGTTTATTATAATATTTTGTAAAATGTAATAATTATTATGAATATTATATATAAAATAAAAAAAAATAAATAAAATTTTATTTTTCTAAAAATGAAATTCAAATTTTGAATTGTTGAAACACTGAAGTTAATACCACGGTTGACATGATAGAAAAAAATTAAAGAAATAAAAATAAACTATTTATTTTTATTTCAAAAATATTTAAAAAGAAGAAGAAGCAAAGTGGCTTGTGACAAATTCCTAACCATTAAAAATATTGCATAAAAAATGAAATTTACTAATAAAAGTACATTGTTAAATTATGTATATTTATGTGATAAAACATGTCATACATACTTAACGTGTCAATATGTACTCAATAATAAAGAATAGAAAATGTGTTTTGTGTTTTGCAATACGGAAATAAAACCATAGCAGAATCACAAATTTATTTGACACTACAGGTTCTCCATACTTTTGGAAGTAAAATTTATTAATAAAAGGTAGTCATTGAACTTGTTTCAAATCAAAATGCAATTATAAAAACTTGAATTCCAACCATTTAAGAACATTGATGATAAAATCCAAGTGTTAACTTGCAATCGGATTTACATTATCAGAAAGTGGCAAGTTCAAGCCAAAATATAATTAAAACTAAAATTTCGTTAAAACCTTGAACTAGTTGGATTTACATTGTTAGAAAATGGTTGAGTGTAATGAACACCTCACTTTAGGCCTGAGAGTGAAGATTAAAATGTAATTAAAAAAAAAAATGTATTTTATCCATTTAAGAACATCGGTGATCAAATCCCAATAGTGATTTGCAATAGTAGTTATGTTTTTAGAAAGTGGCAAACCGTAATGGGCACTTCACTTCACACCTGAGTCAACGCAATAGTGATAATATACCACACCTTGAACATTTAATATATCCTCATTATTACAAATGGGACAATTTGGGATTCATGCTATAAAACTTGGCATGGAGAAGTAGAATTGCAATTGTACATATCATCGGTCATCTAACATCCTGCAAAGGGTTATAAAACCCATCAATCATCTAACATGATTTAAAGAGTTGTAAAACTTGTTATGAAGTAAAGATGTAGAAAAGTGTGAAAAAGGAAACATATAGAGATTAAAGTCTATGAAGTCATCCAACCATCCAAGAAAAAATACAAATATAGAGGAGTCTTAGCATATTAGGGAGAGAAAGAAACATCCATAAAAAAATAAAAATATAGAGGAGCCATCCGAGCATCTTGTAGAAAGAGAGATATAAAGAACTGGCAAGTATATCCTATTTTTATGCTTTCTATTCTTTGTTTTTTTGTTTACAAAGCATTTATTTTCAATGTGCTTCAAGTTGAATCATATTGTTTTTGCCTTTTTTGTGCTTTGTTTTTCCTCTATTTGCATGCATATGTTTGTTTGTGTTTCAAATTACATGCATTAGTTAGCTTAACAATATGCATTTATTTGTTTATGTGTTTCAAGTTACATGCATTTGATTGACTTAACAATCTCCTTCCGCAAAGTATGAGCAACAACTTCGTTACGCTAATACAATAATGTAAAATATGAAGCGCCAACTCAGTTAACAGTAGTACAATAGAGTTGTAGTGTAAGTGACATCAATAATAAGCCATGGCTTAGAAAAAATGTCTTGGACTCTATATCTTGATATGCATATCTTATTATTATTGCATATCTTATTCTCTACCCTAATATGTATATCTTATGATTATTGTATGTTAGAAATCCATGCCCTTTTACCTTATTACAAAAATTGCCAGATCTCCAACACTCATCTTCTGAGTGAAATATCTCACAAAAATTCATTTGATCATACTTCAAACTGAAGCGAACAATAGACTCCAAACAAGTGAAAAAGGAAATAAATTTGAAATGCATGAAATTACTTAGATGAAACTTTCTTTTTATAAGAAGAGCTTAGGCATAAAATCACATGAAAAAGACCTTTGTCAACGCGTTTCGAACCAACTAGTGTGGTTCATCATCATCATCAAAGGTCTTTTTCATGTGATTTTATGCCGAAGCTCTTCTTATAAAATTAATGGATCAGAAGCCTCAATTCTACAATTGAAACTTTCTTGTTAGCACTCGAAGTGAGACACATGTTCTCGAAAAAGTAGATTAGTTCTTCACTATTTAGTTCCCATAAACTTGAAAATATGCAAAAGACAACAGTAATGCCACATCAAATGTTTATCCATAATTCTTTGAGTATCTCAGAATCAAACACAAAAATTAGAGAATTCATGGCATTTACTTTGGCTCTACACATGACTAAACAAAAATATTCAAATGCAAAATGGTAATAACTTGAAACTATTACTAACGTATTAACTTTCTTCCATAATTATTTTATTACTTGATATCCGCTTAAAAAAAATCAGGGCAAATTCCAAAGAAGATAAATAATCATTTAGTACCTCTTCTTAATTTTTTCACCACAACTTTATTATTTATTGTTTACACCCACATTTAAATACTTAGGCCGCTTTCCCAACACGATTATAAATTAAATATTTCCTTTTGGCCCCGCCTTGTTCGAATTAATGGAACTTACCCTTTTACCTCCACACATGCTTTACCTTTGTACATACTTTACTTCCACGTAGACTTTAGCTTTACACATGCCTTACTTCCACCAGTGGTAAACATAGTAAAAATTTTCGAGCGAGGAAACTTATCACATAGGCCTAAACGTTAATATATGAACATGCATATTTCCGTTAATGGAATTAATAAATATTGTTTCCAGAAATGAAAAGTTTATCTCGTAAGTAGAAATTCCTCTCTAATTCTTACTAAATAAAAACATAAGAATTGTATTTGGACATGCTATCTTCTTTCACACACAAAATAACTCTAGCCCACCAAAAAAGTAGGGAAAAAAAAGAAAGATTTCTAGCAAATGAGGGAGAGTTCAATTACTCACTTTACGCTAAATTTTCATGTAAATAACATTGGAAATATTTCTGCGTACTATATGAAATTCAATAAATTCTTCTACTTGAATTAATGTGAATTTTAACCCAATTAACTACTTTGGACTCTATATTTGTCTTGCATGCATCGAAGTAGCTTCATGTCTCTCCACGTAACCCAAAAAGGAATTCTACGACGAGAGAAATCATATAACAATGATATTTATTAATTTCTTAACATATCTATAATAAGCCTTAACTTTTCCCAATATATTTGGTGTGAGACCAAATCAAGTTAAAAAAAAATCGGGTCAAATTCCAAAGAAGATAAATAATCATTTATTAACTCTTATTAATTTGTTTACCACAACTTTATTATTTATCATTTACGCCCAAGTCTAAATACTTGTGTTGCTTTCCAAACATGATTGCAAATTAAATATTCCTTTTGGCCCCACATTGTGTGGAGTAGTGGAACTTACCCTTCTGCCTCTGCACATGTTTTACCTTCGTTCATACTTTATTTCCGTAGAGACTTTTGCTCCGCACATGCCTTACTTCCACATAGACTTCAGCTCCGCACATACCTTACTTCCACCAGTTTTTAGACTTCGTGTCATAGTCCTTGTCAAAAATCTATGTAAAAAAATAAATGTAAAATAAGACCTTGGTCATGAGACACATATTCCAAGCTGGATGGTGGGCAAAACATCCTAGTGGGGTGTCACTTCAGTTTATTAATGGATAAGGAAATTAGCAAAGGCAATGACAAAGGCTTTGGAAAGACAAAATGACATTTATTCGCATTTATTTACGAAAATAATGGAAATTAGGAGAAAATGAAGGTGAAAGGTCACAAGTTGGATGTGAAGAGGAAAGTGAAGGAAAATAATGGAAAATTAAAGAAATTAGAGGCCTCATTAATACAAAGGTTATTGAGGATCAGTTCACGGACTTTTGTCAGTTCAATTTTTGGAGCTCTTGTTTTATTCTCTCTCTCTCTCTCTCTCTCTCTCTCTCTCTCTCTCTCTCTCTCTTGGACACTTAGTTTTCTTGGAGCACTCTTGGAGGAGTGTGGCATACTTGGGATTTAGAGCAAGAAGGCAAAGGAAAAGCAGGAAAGCACAAGAGGACATCCAAATCAACAACTACAATGGATTTTTCTTGCAGGTATCGAGTTGCATGTATGATTTCCATGTTGATTTTGGCATGCGTGGCATATGCATGTGGTTATTTGGTCATGATCTGTTATTGGCATGGAGGATTGCCTGGATTGACAATGGTTTTTCCTAGCCTTTACATTTCCTAGATAGCCATGGTGTTGTGGGTTTTACCTTTGTTCTCTGGTTGGTTTTCTTATGCCTTTGGCCGTGAGTTGAGTTATTAGTTCCTAGAAGCCTTGGTTAGACAAACACTTTGGAAGCTTTGTAACAGCTTAGGTTGAGTTACTAGTCCCAGAAGCCTTGGTTGGACAAACGCTATGGAAGCCCTTGGTGGTTTGAGTTACTAGTCCTGGATTCCCTAGTTGGACAAACGCTCTGGAAGCTTAGCGCCAGCTATGGATTGAGTTACTAGTCTTGGAATCCTTGGTTTGAACAAATGCTCTAGAGCCCTGGACAACTTGGGTAGAGACCAATCTGGTGATGGTTAGTGATTTCTGATCGTGGGTTGGAATCACTTGGTTGAGGTTTTAGTTGGTTTGGACTCTAGAAGCCCTTGATGGTTTTGATTCATTTGTTTTATGAGATCTCACATTCATGCTTGGAATATGGCATGGGGGTGACTAGCTGAAAGAAATATTTGGTTTAGCCTAGTCTATGGTCGGGTGGTTCGTGGAAGTTTCATACCTAGTCAACTTATGCAATCATTAATAAGAACTCTTTCTTCTTAGTTTTTTATGGGTAAACATACTTATTTATATGTGGCTTATATGGTTGTTATATCCTTGGTATTTCAGTTGGTTATATGTTGGTTATGAGTGAGTTTTATGGCAGTGATAATGTATGGATCTCATCATGTTTTGGTTAATCACTGAATGTACAATGAATATATGGTTTAATAGATGGTAATGTAGTTATGGTGATGAGGAAACAATGCTTCTTAGTGATTCTCAAATAAGTGGTAGACTCTTATGCTCAGATCTGTTATTTAAACCTGCAGGATACATATTTGTGACATGTTTGACGAAATGCATGTGATGGCTAGTATTTGAATTTGAATTTGTTTTTATGTTACTTTTTATTTCTAAAAGTTTCTTGGATTTCTGGGTAGTGGCCTGAGTCATGGCCTTGAAAACGACACAGAAGTCGCTCGCACAGAAATACCTGGAAAAGTCCCTAGTCGCTGGCATGCCTTGCTGTGGGAGCAACTGGAGGTTCTTAGTCACATGCATGTCCATGTCAAGGGAGCGACTAAGGATTTAATGCAACAAAATGTTATTTTGTCTCAAGGGTTCGTCACCTGGATTGGTTGGATGGCTTGTGGGGGTACTGTTTCATGTGTAGAAGGTCAGGTTGGTTGTGTTCTGTCAGTTCCACTTCCTTAAACGATATATAGGGAGTTGAATTGTGTCATAGTAACTCTTCATCACATGTTTACCCTAGCTGGTTGGTTACTTGGGTACATGTGGGAGGAGGGTGTACACGAAGTGGTATCAGATCATGGTTTCGTTCTCCCTAGGCGATGTTTGGTTTTCATATCCCTTGGATGAAGGTGTTGTCGCATGTACATGTCGGTTGCATATAGGTCCTTGTGCTTGTGGTCTATTTGCTTATTATGTATGCATGGTATTGGTCATGATTGCAGTAGCGTCTCCATATGAAAGTTGATGGTGTCATTGTTGAATGAATTTGTTGTGGGTGTATGTTAGTCATGCATTGGTTATGTGTGTTAATGTCTATATGCTGTTATGCATACATTGGTTGGATGATGGTGATTTTGCATGAAGTCATGGTATGTGGTTAACATAGTCATGCACTGATAACTGGATAATGGTTGAAAATATGCTTATATTGTTGATTGTTATGTTTATAATTATATTATCATATATTATTAATATATATATATATAATTATAAATATATTATATTTATATATATATATATTTATTATTATGTATTGTGCTAATCTGGTCGATCTTGCAGATGAGACATCCTCCCTGAACTATACTAAGGTACATTGGCTTGTTTATGATCTGGTTTAGCTGACATAATATACCTTGCAAGAAGAAGAAATCAAATATGAATGGCAAGATGGTAGAATACAAAGATTCTCCCTATGAATAAGATGAGCAACGTGGTGTTGGGCACTCTTCTAACTTAGCAGACACATTGAGCAATTTGAAAGAAGAAATAAGGAGTTGCAAAGCAGATAATGACAGAATCATGCAGGCACAAGAGAAATAAGCAGAAGTCAATGCATTAGTTCTTAAGAGTTTGTCAAATTTGTAGAGAAAGGGACCACTTTGGATTAGCTATGGATAGGAGGATATGACTAATGGGGCTTATGGCAGTGGACCCCATAGTGGGCACATGTTAGATATATATGACACGATTAGGTATGGCAGGTTCTTGGATACTCCGGACATGAGGGGTGATGGACACAAGTAGTATTCTAGTTTTGGTTTTGACATATATCATGGTCATCATCATTATCATCCTTATAGGATGAGTGATATGGGATATTTGTTGGATGAGTTCAAGAAAGAAAAGCCACCTACGTTCGATGGGGAGATGAAGAAAACACAAGATGCAAAAGCATGGTTGCTTGGAATGAATAAGTTCTTCAGATTACACTATTACTCAGGGAACATGAAGGCCAAGATAGCTACATTCAGTCTTAAAGGTAAAGCATATATCTGGTGGGAAGATGTAAAGAACGTCAAAGAAATTTATGAGGAGAAGTTGAATTGGATTGAATTCAAGAGACTATTCAGGAAGAAATATCTATCAAAGAGGTACTATGACGACAGGGCAAAAGAGTTTTATGAGATAAAGATGGGCTCTATGACCGATGAGGATTACACTAGCAGATTTCTGGAGTTGTTGAGAGATATGCCTTACCTCAAGGAGGAGAAGCCCAAGATTCAGAGATTCATCAGTGGGTTGTCGATAGCATTCAAAGACAGGATTGATTTTGATGAGCCTAGATCATTGGAGGAGGCCATCTGGAAGCTAAAGCATTGTTATGAGCAATCAAAGCGCATATCTGAGACTAAACCAAATTGGAAAGGTAATGCAAGGAATATAGGGAAATGGGATAAGAAGCTAGAAAGGCCTCATGAAACAGGTAATAAAGAGAATGTAGCACCGCACAAGAATTTCAATGCATCTGACAAAGGGAAAGGATTTTAATTTGAGGAGCAGAACAAGGGTGCAAGTTGGAAGCCTATACAGTGTTGGACTTGTGGCGACGATCATCGCAGGAGAGACTGTCCACGACATCAAGGTGGTAGAACACAAATCTACAATGCTTAGGAAGCGCATAAAAAAGGGTTAGCTGAATAGGGAGCCAAGAACATTCCCTTTATATTATGAAATTGCAAACCTTAAATTGTGAGCAAGGCCATTGAGTTGAGCTGAGGAATTGAAGATGATGTTCATTACAAGTAGAAATCACAGTGATTTAAGAGAAATGAGCTTATAGGATATTGAAATGTGCCCTTCCTCATTGCAAACCCTCGTTAGATGACTCATATCATGTAGATTTGCACTCGCTGAAACCATAACCAAGTTCGTGCTCCATCACCTATGTGTAGAACAAACCACAAAACTTGAATGAAAAAATGAAAAATCAATCAAATTGCCTAGTGGGGAGGGGTTTTGTCAAAGTCGTCCATTCGAGAGTGGGGAGGGGATGGTTCGTGGGCCTTACACAAGGCTGCACGTTGCCTAACCCTCCAAAAGCAAGGGAGAAACCAAACAATATATGTGTGTGAGTAATAATGTTTTGTTTTTTTTTCATAATTTTTTGTATGTATATATATTATGTTGACTTATAAATTACTATTTTTTATTAACTAGCACCATTACTTGTCTTTAATTTTAATTACTAAGGTGTAATGATGGGAATATATGAAACTTCACCAAATATCCTTTGCACAATACAAATAAAACATCTTAAAGATTGTTTTCCTGATTCACGGGTTCTCAATAACTGTGTTTTTTACAATTTCAAGGGAGAATAACATTGTTGGCATAATAAAAAATTGACATGATTTCATATCTAAATGCAAGTTCACTTACATTATGCACTTAACAATAAAAAGGAAGAAGAAATAAAAATGATTTGGTTTTTCATTTTTTCCCTTTGCACACCTTGCTTATAATTAATAATCTTTTTTTCCTCTCCTTGTTCAAGTTTTTTGTTTCATTTTGTAACATACCCCCAGTTCACACACAATGTTTTTCCCTAGATCATAACCATTGAGTTATTGTTGTAATAGTATTTGAGTGGGTGTAACAACTTCCTTATTCTTCGTATAAATGTTCAACTCCACCTATGGCATGCTTGTTTAATTTAATTTCATAGTACCACATCATGGTTACTTGTTCCCTCCATAAGCAAGATGGGTCTATTATCACATTTTTATTAATTTTGTCAAGCAAGATACTCATTTTGTATTAAGTCTTAGAGGCATAAAAGTGGACCCTCCACCATGCCATACCATTTCCATTGTTATTTAATCCTTGTTAATATCTATTGTTGGGAATTCCTAACATGTGTGTGGGGTTGAGCCCCATGGCGTTGGATTAGAATAAAGGTTTATGTGTGCATTTAACCCATGACAATACATAGAAGGTGGATGTATATGTACATCATCTTGATACATTATACTTTAACCTTACAGATGAGAGTTGAAGCGCCTGTCCGTGTGACATTTGTGACATGTGACCTAGGTCAACGCGACTCCTAATATAGTGGTTAGCCATGATCACCCACGTGAAGTGCCAACAAAGGAACATATAAGATCCTGTAGAATGATCCAATTGTGGTCATGCAACCTGATCCAAACCCTACAACTTGACTACGTCGACGTTGTCATTTGAGTTGTATTCCTTTTGGTGTTTTCTCTCTCTCTCTTTCTCTCTCTATCTTGTCGCCTAGGGTTTTATCATAGAGGCATTGTTTCTTAGGGTTTGTTTACAGAGGCACTCATTATGGTTCAAAAGGCTCTATAACCTTCTCTAAGTACTTGGCTTCGTGCAAGGGTTTAATGTTCTCATCAATGGTAGGTAACCCCGACTCCTTTAACGAATGATTTGTGCATCATTGTGCTCATGTTTAGTTTTATCTTATGGGATACCCAATGCTCTAATGGATTTGCTTCACGTGTACAGTTTCTCACATGATTTAGACTTGGTTAGTTTTATTTTTTGGGGGTTCTGAGCTTAGAATTGATCAAATTTCATTATCCAACCTCTAAGGAATGCTTCTGCACTAGTGTGCTCTACTCTGTTATGGAATTTCTTCTGCATTTAAGAACGAAACTAGCTTATGACCTAAACCTTTGTCGTTGTTCGATTCCATTCTAAGTTCGAATATGAAGCCCTTCAGGTAATAGTCTAATTTGACACTTATAATTTTTTTGTGCATAAATTCTTTCCATTTCTGTCGTACCCAAGGTTTATTAAGATTGTTCTATTGGTTTTGGTTTTGTTATTAACACAGGTCCAAGATGGATTTGGAGGGAAAATGATTCCTATTTTAGCCGTTCGAGTAAACACTCTTTTCCATGTTTGTTTTCCCTCTTTTCATGGTATTTGGAGGTTGGTTGTGATATTAAGGTTTTCAATCGATAAATTTTCCTTCAATATATATCTTGATTACCCATCTTATGGAAATTGTTCGCGAGGGTTTCTCATGAAATTCCCTATTGGACCAGTGAGGTTCCTTTGGGGACTTCTTCTTCCTCCTTTTTTTTTTTTTTTTTTTTTTTTTTTTTTTTTTTTTTTTTTTTTTTAATCTGAGGTCACCCATGTCCATTAATTTCCGTTTTTTTATCGGTACGCTTGCGACTTTATGGGTACAAACTCTCTGTAGACCCTAGTAGCCCTTTTCCATTTTTTCATTTTTGAGGTGCACTAATTGTAATCCTCTACCTCCAGGTCTTTATGCGCCATGATTGTCAAGGATCACAAAACATGTATTATTTCTATGCAATTTCCTAAGTGAAGTTTCCTAGGTTTTACTTAAAAATCTTAGTAGCACATTTCTAATCGAGAAATCTTGTATCTGGTCGTTCTAGGTTTGATAACACCTACCAAATGCGCTCTCAATGATTGAATTATCCTACTTTTAAGTACCTAACATATTTACTAAACTCTTATGCTCCCTTGGCAGGGTTGATCCAGATTTATGAAGAAAGAAAATGAAATACAGATTTAAACAAAAACACAAAGATACAATGAAACAAAACTTCATTTAATAAATAAAAATTGTTTACATACAGAAAGGAAACAAACTAGCTCAAGGATGATAACTTAGCTTGAGAAGAGATGTGACTGCTACGTGCCTTCTTAACTGAGTTACAATGAGGCTCGAAGGCCTTTTTATCACGAAGAGACAATAAGAAACACTAAACACCCAAAAACCTAACCCTAGGAGATGAAGCGACAAAAGCTTGTGGACCCCAATGGGGTTAGTTCGAATATCAACTTCCCGGGGTCTTAAATTTAGCATATGATCTTTGTTTCGCACACACGATAGCCCATTATAAATGTATATCCAAAGGAAAACAACTTTCGACTACAAACACAATACTTATGTTCGCTCGTTTCCCCAAAAAACACCATTTAGGGCATTAAAACGACTCGAGAAGTTTAGGACTCGAAAAACTCATAAAAATATAAAACTATCGAAATAGGAAATAATGTTGGAAAATAGGAAACTAAAAGGAGACGATGCTAGGGGTCCAAGTGGAATAGGCAGGTGGCCACCAATATCCACCTGGATCAAGGGTTCCTCTGAATCAAAATGGAGTCGTGTTTACCACTATCCTATGTTTTGGGTGTAATAGTTGTTGGCTTAAGTTCACCCATGTAGACAGATATAGTTTCTAGTCTTTATTTTGTGTCAATTTTTTATATGTTTTTAGCTAAGGTTTAACACTCATCAGTATTGGACATACCATATGTAACTTGAATGGGAATTAATACAATTATTGAATTTTCTTTCTAGTTAATGCTCACTAGCAACACATGTGGATATGTATTTATGTTGTTCTCCTATTTATATCTTTACATAGTTAGTGGGTTAGAAGGAGAACTCTGCTCTCCTCAACTGAGCCAGAATCTATTTAAGTGTTTTATGCTTAGTCCATATATTCCAAGTAATAATAAATATCCACGACAACTCTTCAAGTGGTTTAATTATTTGAATTATTTGTTATTTATGTTATATTTATTCATGTACAAGACTCTTTGGTGCTTGGATTACACTACTTATAATATTAAATAACCGGGTTTTCTATCCCCTTCACCTTTTGATAATTGATAATGTATTCCTTCAAGGGTTTAATAACAATATATTGCTTTTACACTTCCAATAAGAGTCCTAATAATACTTCGTATGTTATAATATTTCATACCCTCTTCATTTATATGCTAATAGTGAATTTCATATAAGTAATTTGTATCTGTCATAATGGTTGTGCCAATTTTTGATACCTCAGTGGTCTTGTGTATTATCTCTTTACTCAAACCTTTCACTATATTTTTCGTAAGGTGGAAAATAAATCACTGTGCCTGTACTATATTGATTTTCATATACAATTTCATTCATAGATATAAAAGTCCCCCCTTTTCAAATCTATTCAGATTTAAGTATAGAGATAGTTCTATTTTAACTGGTTAATCCACCTCTCAGGTTGAGCTTAGAACCTATGTGACTAGACCTTAGCAACATAATGAATCACTAGGGTTTTAAGGTTATGATTACTCTGATCTATTTTCCTAACATTATGTACTTAACGCTTCAATTCGTCAAGGTGTGTTTGGCTGAGTTTCTTTTCCCATAACACCCAATAAATAAGGTTACAAATCAATTTGACACATGGATAATTTATATTCCATGTTTTTTAACCCTTTTTGTACTAAGCTATAATACAACATAACTAGCGGGCTACTACTAGCATACCTCACACATTCTTATGCCCTATAAGTAATTAGTTTTATTTCTTAAAACAATTAACAACATATCCAACATTTACCCACATACTATTAAAGTTATGTTTACATGCATTTTAGGTTCTACTTTTTTCTACCTTGCATGTAATCACGATAGTTAAAGTTTGCGATCAAAATATAGAAAGAACATTCTCATATCCAGTAGCTACTATAATAATACTTACTTGTTCTCCTTGAAATGTAATAGGAAAATCACTGATTAATACACGTATGCTTTCATAGAAGATATTGTTCTTGGATTAAATAATCCCTTTTAATAGAGCATATCATACAATTTGTTTATATAGCCACAACCATTTACTTATCAGATTACATATCCTTCCCTAAAAATGTTGTGGGAAAAGGCATGTTCCTCCCAACCAACGAGTTGCACACCTCACAATTCCCCCGAGCTCAAACTTCTTGCTTCCTTCCTATTGTTTCAATTGTCCTCAACTGTTTTCACTTAGTGGTATATATTTTTTTTCTTCCTATCATATTTTTCCTGGCAACATCCCACTTTCAAGGCCTGCCTACCTTTCTTCACTTTACCTAGGCTTTTTCAAAATAGTAAATTGCATGTCTTTATCTCCAGCCATGCTTATTCTTATCCTTTCACCCAACTTAAAATTTCTCTCCAACTAAGCTTATCTTTCCACCTAGCATAACATTTATCTTCAATTATGTTGTTTCTTGGTGGTAATCTTTCTCTCGAGAATTTTGAGATAATTTGGGAAGGTTTCAATTGTGACTTCTGCCCCTTTCCTCCTATAAGTCCACCATTTGGACTTAACCTGCTAACAATTTCCTGGACCTGGACAACAAGAAGCCATAAATACTCACATGTTATTTCCCATAACATTTCTAAAATAAATAAATAAACTCATTTATTATAAAATTTATTTACATAAATTAGAGAACTTTAGTCTTGGCCCCACAACTAACATGTCCACTCAATATCTATAAGTAAAATATAAGATAATAATGTTTGTAAAAGCAATTGCACTAGGGGTATCACACAGTTCACTAAGAATTGCCACTATGAAATTATGGTTTCATGAAGCAAGGGAAAAAAAGAAGTTTTACTAGCATGTGGATTTTTGTAATCTACTCTCTTTAACAATTATATATAGTTACTAAACACAATTGTTGCATTTGTGTGTCCTCTTTTGAAATCATGACATTCCAAAAACTAGAACTAAAAGTTTTTAAAGCATAATTTCTTACATGTCATATATTTTGTACATTTAAAGTTCATGTGAGACACTTTTGTTAAAAAATAAAAATCATATAAACAAATATGTGTGTATGTGTATATATATTACTTTGTTGCTTGTCTCTAACTATTCTCTCTAGTTTACCATTTAGTAAGTTTTGTTTTTTCTTACCATAAAGAAAAAAACCAACAATCTTTTGTATTAAATAACACGTTGTTTACATATATCATATTAACCAAAATATCACAATTTATGATGAAAACCAAGTAATAGGGCACACATGCCTGCTAAAGAACCCCATAGGGAGCACCAAATATAGCCCAAACAATGAGCAACTAATCATAAATATGTGGGTCAATAAACCCCCAAAAAACAATATGAAAGAAAGAAGGACATGAAGCCCACAAACAAGACCCAAAACGGTCACACAAATGTGTCACCAACAAAGAAAGACACCTCCCTAACGCCGGAAGATACTTTGACTAGCAATAAATGCCTAGATATGCTCCGACAAGCCTCATCACACACATACAGAAAACCAAGCACAACGATCATCAAAAAAAACTTGGAAAAAAAAAATTGGAACCTGGGCATAGACCACTCAAGAAAGCCCAAAGAAACCGGCCTAGAACCGGGCAACAAAACTACAAAAAGAGAGAGCATCAAAGCCTAGTGGCAAGACAATGACAACTCCTCAGTGAAGCGACTCAAACGTCAGATCAGAAGGGAAGGAGTGGCATCGAAAAATGACAACACTACAAAACACTACCTTGAACAATAACGAAGTTCGAATCGAGACATCGACAGGAACCCCAATGAGAAGAAAACTGTAGTAGAGCAAGTAGACAAGAGGCCAAAATGAAGCCCAAACACCACAAAAAAGCCTCTAAATAAAGACATTGACCACACATTAAGAGAAGTAAACCCCAAACTCACCAATGGAAAACTAAAGGGCCAAGTAAGAAATGGAAAATGAGCAATTAAGCCTAGTAAAATGGTTGTGATAAAAAGCCCATGTGAAAAACCGTGAACAATCGAGCAAGGGTGGCCCCAATAATGAAGACGACAACTGAATGACGACATAGACTAGCCAAGAACCCACGCAACATGCCCAAACCATAACGATGCTAGAACCTAATGAAGAGGCCCACAATGAACGATGAATAGGCAAAGAAAACCACCAATCCATGCACACCATCGGTGAAACCACGTGAAAACAACATCAACCACATAGCAGAAGAATAAACCTTGGTCACTCGGAAGAAATGGGGCACAAACTAGAGGAGCAGGGCGACTAGGGTTTAACCCCCCAACCTCCGCTCCCCTAAACTTCTCCTTCACTCCATGTATGTTTCGAAAAAAATACTATTTAGTAAGTTATTATTTCACCTTTTTCACTTGTTTTTAACTTATCCTTTTTAGAGTCTTCTAGTTTTATTTTATTGTAAATGTGGTTTTTCTTTTTTTCTTTTCTTTTTTGTCTTGATTCTGTCTTCTCAAATACCTTTTTCTTTCTTTTTTTCATTCACACAGAAAAAACCACAACTTCTCATTAACTTATGAAAAATTACATTTTGTTGAAGCTTCACTATGCATTTTGTATGACTATATGAGAATATCCAAAAAGTTATAGAAAACGGGCTTGTGAAAAGCTCCATGATCACAAAAATTGGCCATGACATTATACCCTAGCCACTATAGCATAAAAAATATTTTGAGTATCAAGATGCTGAGATCATAAAAAAACATCAATAAAAAAATATATAATAGAGAAACCTCTGTCTGTTTGTTATTGAGCATTTTGGAGGCCATTTATGAATGGCCGATGATAATACTCCTATGCATTATCTTCTGACTGTTCAATGATTTTCCAAGTGCCATGAGCCCGTTCAACGCCTGCTTTAAATAAGGCGTCAACTGTTGAGTTATGTTCCATGTAAATGTGGCACCTATCTTCTCGAATACCTACTTGCAAGAAATGTACAAATATGAACAATAACAAGCAAGGTATTAACTAAATAACTTGGTGTCCAAATTATTTAGTAAGCTAAATGTAACCAATCATATACTTTACGTTTTTATAGATATTTGTTTATGTAATACCATGATTCATTGATAATAAATACAAGAAGGATTAAGAAAATATAATGTAAGAAAAAAAAAACATACTTGACTAAGGTAATATGTCGTGTTGAACCATTTGTTTCATATTAAAGTTGGTTATGTAATATTTTGTGATTACTAAGTTCATTATGGTCGTATGGCATGTCTTACATTCTTTCTTAGCATTGGACATGCTCATATTACATAACAATAATGATATTGACTTATCATTGTTTAATGGTTTTTTTACACCTTATAAATTATATTTAGTACCCAATGTTTTTCATCCATATGTTATGTATTTTTCCATATTTTTAGGTGCATGAACTTTATAAATAAATTTCTAGCTAGCTCATTGTATTATGTCGTCTTTACTTGTGCAATGTAATTTTTTGTATTGTCTTACTCTTTTATCAAATTTTGAAATCTTATGATTAGTTGAACAAATAGTAACATAGTTTTTTTTCTTCTTATCAAATTTCAAACCAAAATTACAAATCATGGTCTAAAGGCATGGACTGGCTGCTTTGCAACTATTACCCTTGTTTAGTTAAAGAATTAAATGTAAAGGGTGGTAGAGTATATATAATTTGGTATATTTTAATAATCAAATACACACTTCCATATATTTTAATAGTCAAATCATAGAGAATCTCTTCTCTCTCGAAAAAAAGAATTTCTCATACACCAAATTTGTGTATAATGTAATTTTAAAATTAAATTAAATTATTATTATTAATTGTTAGAAAGTTTATGTATACCAAGATCTTCCTAATTCTAGATTGTGAAATAAGTCTCAAGATTTTTTCATGCAACTAGATTTATTATTATTATTATAACAATTTTATTCCAACATAAAACATGAATACATGGCTTTTCATACAACACTCCTTGGGGTGAAATTTACATTACCACATGCCCAAGAGTTTCACATCGTAAATATAAATCCCCATAGAAACCCCATTACATAGATGTAAGAGACCCTAAAGCAAAATGCTCATCCCAAAAGAGAAATCCCTGAATACCAACTACAAATCCTGCAATCCTGAAATTAATTCCCAAGACATGACCTGGGTTTTTTCTTCTTCCATTTTCTCTATCGAACCTTGAACCAAGCCTCAACATCAATTTGCTTTGTTGTAGAATAATCAATGGCTGCATTGCCTTTATACAATTCCAATGCCATGGAATCATCCTTATTTGTCATTTCCTTGTCACTGTAAGAAAGGTCTTATTCGTGAGTTAATTTTTGTCCACTGATTGCAGCCACAACCATGGCTAAATCATTATCCTATTCTGTCCTTGGTTGGTTCACTCTTGTTGTGGAATGAGACATTGCCCTTGGGGGCGATGGTATCCCCGACAGTGTATTTACATGTTGTGACTTATCTTTTCTTTGACCAACTAATTCTTTATATTCAGGTCCTTCCTTAGGATCTCTCCAACCTTGACTCAATCTCTTAGGCAATGACGAGGAGACAATTGCTTTCATAAAAGGACATACATTTTGAAGGTGACTAACATTGGTAATTCTTACAACAGAAAGTTGTGTTTTCATAGTCTAAGGGCTGAGAAAACACATGTCCCCTCCATTGAATCTCTATTTTATCGAGCAAACTTTTATGAAGATCAACTTCAACACATATGCGAACATTGGTGAAAATTACTTGAGACAACCTTTCCCCATCTATTTTAATAAATCACCCAATTAAGTTACCCACCCGTTCTAAGAGCTTGAGATGGGTAAAGTGAATGGGAAAGTTGGGCAACCTTACCCAAACTAGAGTAGACATATCCGACATAGTGAGAGGATTAAAGCTTGGGAACTACTGCTTCACTAAGAGACCAACACATCCCCAAAACCATGGACCTTGGTCAATGATTCTCTGCATTTCTTCAAGATGTTTTAAGACCACAATGAAAAACCCTTTTGAACAAAATATCATATCCAAATTATGGGTCTAGTTTAGGTAGACCCAATCTCTAAGAATAAATGACCAGGGCCAGAATATGTTGAAACAACATGCGATTGCCTTCTCTTGAAATTTTGCAGCCTTAAAATTGGTATCACCATTTGTCACTTCAAGGCATGGCATGTCCATGTAATGTTCAACTACAAATCCCATGTCTGAAAGATCCTTAACAAGCAAAGTGCTGGAGCCAGGTTTAAGGACATCCTTGAAAGACATGGTTTTAGTAGCAAAAGGAGACCCCCACCCTTGGCTCCCCTTTGAGCCCTGCAACAAGGAAAACATCAAAATCCTTTTTAATGCCACACTCTTTAAGAACTTGTGACAAATTTTAATATGTCCTTTTGAAAAGGAGACATATCACTCCTAAAGGGACTCGAGTCTTGGTATGAATTCAAGCTACAAGGGAGGAGATGCCATCACTCTCCCTAACCATGAAGCATTGTGACCTTCCAACCAATTTTTTGACAAAAATCTGAAAAGAAACAAGCTTTGTAGACTTGGTATCTTGAATGTAGGGTGAATTACATAGGTTTTGACTAATATCTGGTTGAGGAATAGTGACAAACACATTGTTGGCAAATCCGATCCACCCTTGGAAAGTTTGGACAAACATTTTCTGAACACTTTGCGGCCATACTTCCGAATAAAGTGTTCCACACTCTCAAACAATCCTGCAATGACATTGTGACCACTTGGAGCCTGGCCACCAGAAAGCATGATGTCGATGTTCAAATTCTGGTCCGAATTTAAAGCCACTATTTCACTGGGCATAACATGGACTGATAGTTGTCTATAGAGTTCTGTAAATAACTTAACAATCTCCTCTGGACTTCCAACAACGGTAGGTAGAGGTCTGCTAATGAACTTAACTTTTAATATGTTAGGTAGCAAGAGCTGATGATCAAAACTGTAGACATAAATATCCCTAGTTAGAACCACTTGCTTTTGTGAAAAAACATGTCCATTGAAAATGAGTTCCTTTATCGGTATTGTCACTAATAAAAGAGATTTTGATGATAGAAGAAAAGAAATTATAAAAAATGTTATGTATTAAAATGTAAAATAAAATAAATAAATCATAAACACACCATCATAGATATAAAAAACACCAAAAAAACACCCTATTTGTATAATTAGATTAAATATAGAGGAAATTGAGATTTAACATATATATAAATTTGGATTTAGAAGAATTAGTAGTTCGTTTGCTGATATTAAATTTATGATTTAGCTAAAATTGAGATGTCTAAAAATGCTAAAGACAAATCCACCCGTTTAACTTTATCACATAAAACCAACCTATCATTAATCATAATCAAACTCTCATGAGAAAATAAACAAACTATTCATCCAACCACTCGAGACACACAAACAAATATTTAAAATATCATAGGATTCAGAGTTAAAGGGTTTCAATAAAGAACAGTCGGGGTTGAAGGCTACCCATACCAATGGCCATGCTTTGATATGAAATAAAATGGCCGAGGGTTTAATGACAAGCACTTTACTGCCTTTCGATTCTTCCATTTACATTCAGCTGCCTGTGAAACTGGCAACGCCCATGGATGGATGGACAGCCCACCAATGACAATAAGAAGAGGAAGAGGAGGTGGACCATTGAGCCGGATTTCAGCCGAAGTAAGAGACTAGGAAGTCAGGACGGTGACCCGTGGGCGTAGGGAAAAGCGATGGAAGATCGGGTGGAAGAGATGAGACCTGCTTCTCCAGTTGAGAATGGTGGTGTACGCGAGGGAACCGCGCAGGAGGAGGTCTTGGGCTCGACTCTCACCAGGCAGAAAGTCGCAGCGGCCAAGCAGTATATTGAGAACCATTACAAGGCTCAGATGAAGAATCTTCAGGAGCGCAGGGAGAGGTACCGTCAAAATCGAAATGCTCATGCTTGCACGAATTGGTTTCATTATTTGTGGCCCTTGTTGTTTCTCTGCCCGCGTCCTAGGGTATATGTGCGTGTACACGCCCAAGAATTGGACCAGTGACCAATTGTTGCGAAAAACTTAATGGCGCAACTCACAGGCTGACCACTTTTAGACAGTTTTGATCATGGACCCTTTTTAACCGTGGCGCCAATGCCTTATTGTGTTGGGTTTTTTATACAATGCAGTAGAGTTTCCATTCCATCCATGCATTCACATGGTATGGTGTGACAATACCCCTCTTCCATGGGATGCTGATATGATCGGTACCCGAAATTCATTCAAGTTGGAATTAATATACATTACCACTTCATCTGCCACTCCTTGATATATCAAGGTGATAGCTTGCACGAAAACCATAATTATACATAATGTTCCTTTACTCTTCAAAGTATTCCGTCTCATTGAATGCTGTGATTAGTGATGGCTCAGCCTGAATGGCGAATTCAGTATTCCGGCTGATTTAGAGTTGTGTTTGTTTATAATTATAAAAACTAGAGCATCAACTTTATTTAACCTTAGTCAGGGTTTCAATAAGACAGCTACAAACCGTGTTACCCAAATTTATTTTGGCACTTCTCCAATTATAGACTTCAATGGCAACCATTATCTTGCACGTGTGGCTTTATGGTTTCCTTATTGATCAGTAGTTGAGGAACTTGCTTTTTATATAACAACTTCTTCTTGGACAGAAATCTAGGGAGATTGATGGGCTGATTAATGTCTATATTGGATGAATTCCCTTGTATACTCTATTTTTGAATAAACATTAAGCGATGTTCATTTCCTATGTTTGATCTTTGAACCCATTTTCTGAGATCTTTGTTTTGCAGGCCACTTTGTATGTTCAGTTGTTTGTCTGTTTGGATGTAGTTATTTGCCCAAAGGATCGCTGTAGTTTTAAAATTCTATACTTCTGCTTAGATTAAGTGTATTTGTAACAATCATGATTTTTAACAGATTATATATTCTGTGCCAGACGATGGGTGTTAGAACGACAATTAGCTTCGTCAGGTGTATCAGAAGAAGAACAAATGCATCTTATTAAAGATCTTGAACGGAAGGAGACGGAGTACATGCGTCTACAACGACACAAGATGGGTGTGGATGACTTTGAACTGTTGACTATTATTGGCAGAGGAGCTTTTGGAGAGGTAATTTAACTGTTCTATATGATTTATCGTGAGCAAATGATATTCTTTGGTGATCTCATGCACCTTTTCTAAGACATGTATAGCTGGTGCACGCCAAAAAGAAAAAGAGTGGTTATAGATGAAATTATATTTCCGCTTTGTTGCCAGGGTGAATTTGTTTCTTATATAATTTATCTTGGATTTATTATTGGGCAAATCTTATTGTGCCATAAAGCTTTCAAGATGGCCATGTGATTAAATTAGTTTTTTGCTATCAAGGATCAGTCAATTAATCTTCCTTGCCACATTAATTTGACGTGAAATCAAGTTTATTGATACAGAATGAGGCATATCTCTTTATATTATCTTACTCACATCATTGCACCACCTCACTCTAAGTTCATGCAAAATTGGTTCTAAAATTGCATAAACTTAAACCATCTCTGTTTAACCTTGAACCATCTGTAGATTTCTAGTTGATCTCACGTGAACTCCATCTTAAGATTTCTAGTTGATTTCATGTGATCTCCATATTACCTTGGCGTAAGTCCTCTTATCACAGTCTAATCGTTTTGTTTAACATTGTGCTAGTCGATCTGTAAACTGTCATGGATATTCCATTAGAACAATTTGTTACAATAGATCTTACAAGTTTCTGCAAACTCTTTGTTTTTTTCCTTGGTTACAATATTTGGGGAAAACCCTTGAGTACTTCTCCTCATTTCAAGGATGTTACCCAAGGAAAACCCTAGAATCTTCAAGGCATAAGGCTAGTCAATGACAGGGCTTGAAGCCATCACAACAATGTACTTATGAAGAGCTCAATATGTCACTTGCGAGAATTGAACTTGGGTGGGAGGATAACAACCATTCCTCCCAACCACCCTAGTTAGACACAATTGACCCTACAAACTCTTTGTTGCGCAATGGTTTAGTTAAGATTTAGATTTAATATTACTAGCTTAGTGCACAAAACACAAAAATAAATTGAGACTGAAATAAACAAAACTAAAGCAAATAACACGCCATCCACACAAAAAACACAAGATGTACCCTAGGAAATCCAATATGGGAAAACTTGGCCAGAAGGTGAGGATTATGCCTTGCCCTTTTCTTCTTAGATATGAAATGCAAATACAAAGAAAGGTGAGCTCACTATGGAATTGCCATTGACACTGCCACATGTGTGGCTGCTATAGGGTCTTCTACTTCCTTTTGTTTTGCTCCAATATCCCACTCCTTTGCTTAGCTTCACTAAGTAATAGTAAATCAATAAAACAAGAATGGAACCCCTTCGTTTCCTAGTGGCCTAGTATTTAACAATGTCTTGAAAGTGATCTAGCGCTAGGGTTAGGGTTTTTACATGCTTCATCTTTGGATTAGGATTAGGGTTTCACCCCCTCTAGAATTCTTTTGAAATTCTGCATGTGTGAGTAATGGGAGCCGATGTGGCATGCACTTGGCACCATGGTGGTCAATATGATAGGTCAACTTGTAGGAGGCATAAATTCCTCAAATGAACTCCTATTGAGGTGATCTTTCTGCTATTGGTAGGTTCTTGATGTGTCGAAACAATGTCGAGAGGCTACACTTTATGTCCACGAAGATTTGACTCCAAAAATGATCATTTATTGCCTCAAACAATGTATAGAAGTTCCAGGGCCCCAAATCACCAAAAGAGGACTTGCCTCTAAAACCCTACAAGCCATAAGCTCCAGTTTTTCCACCCAAAAAGTACCAAAATAGACAACAAATTATAGAGTGATTCATTTTGGATCATATCTCCCTATTTTGGTAGGATTCTATTCCACAAAATCTTTTATTGAAGGAGGTGGGAAAATTTGTCCTCTGCATTCTTTGTCGAGTACCATTTGGCATTGCCTGAAAGTTGTCCTTTCATGTTAACTTGCTAGAGTACATGTTGCCCTTGTCTAGTTGTTCTAGACTTTTGCAAGACTATATCCTCTACTAACTATGCTTGAGCTTTTGGTGCAAAGTCCTTTATGGTAGGTAGGACTTACTTGTTATTTTCTTGGTCTAAACATGGAAGGATTATAGAATAATATTTTTTACATTATCAACTCAGTAAATGTGCATATATGGAAGTAGACTTAGTATGCAGGCATTGTCATCTACCTTCTCTAACACTTCAAAGGACCACATTATGGAGCCATGATCTTCTTACTAGGAACTTGTAGCTTTTCTTTGTTCAAATACAACCAAACTTGGTCTCCTACCTTGAGTGTCTTCTCAATTTTGTGTTGGTCATGTCGAGCCTTGCACTTTTCTTGTGATTTATTCAATGTCTCTTGCATTTGCAATATTGCAAGTAGATCTATCTATTCTCATCAATACATTTTTGAGTCTTCAATGCTTCTCTTGTGGTGTCTTCCCTGACTTCTCGTTGCTACCCTCCATATAGAACATCTAGAGTTGAAGGTGGCAAATATCTAAAGAAAGTTTCAAAAGGGGACTTATTGGTGGGAGTGTGGACCGCTTTATTCTAAGTGTGTTGAATATAAGTCAAATATCCATCCCAAGTTCTTGGATGCTTTTCACCATAACCCTCAAAATTTGAATTGATGTTATGTTCACTATTTTTATTTACCCATCTATTTGCGGATGGAAAGCATTAGATCTCTTCAATTTGGTGTCCATTTTTTGCCAAAGTGTCATCCAAAAGGCATTGAGAAATTTAATATCTCTATTTGAGATGATGCTTCTTGGTATCTTAAAGTGCACCCAAACCTTTTCAAATAACATGATTGCATATCTTGTTCTTGTAGAAATATGTAACTAGGTTCAGTCTTCATAATATGTAATGCACTGTTGATCTTTGTATATTGTAAAAAGAAAAAGAAAATTATTCTTATAATTTTATATAGCATGTGTTTCATGCTCAAGGTTAATTTATTTTAGGTCAAAGCACCCATTGAGTGCTTCTGGGTTTTGTCATAGAGTCAATAAGTCAAAGAGTCATTGTCGTATGTAAAAGATCCCATTGGGCATCTTGTAACATGTCAAAATAATTATTTTTGAGTCAAAAGTGTCATTACCTCTTCAAGATCAAGTTGGCCTAATTAGGGAAATTTGTCATCCTGGAAGGGCTATATATAAGAGACCATTCGACCTCATTTGAAGAATCATTTACTTATTCATCAAGGAAGCAATAACAAGAAGCAAAAAGGCAAGCGAAGGACTAAAAGGAAGAATGAAGTCAAACTTTCTGATTTTTACATGCTCTATCTCAAGTGTGAAGAAAGGCTAGGGTTTCTGCAACATCAAGGCCAAAGTTTTCAAGTCACCAAAGAAGGGTAAAAATTGGAAGAGAAGAAGCCGATTTGGTCACCTACAAGCCTTTGAAGAGGAAGCAACCCAAGCGAAGGAAGGAGGAAGCCTTAGGAGCCCTAATTCACCCACATGTGCGAAGTTACAACTAATTGCAGGTGGTTGAAAATTTTAAACTTGCAGTGAGGGCCGAAATTTGAAGTTGGGTGTCGAAGTTCAGCAATTGGAAGAGATTTGACTTGGTTTGACTCGATAAGAAGAAAGACATCCTCCAAAAGGTTTGACTTGGTCTTGGTCTAGAGGTCTTGGAATTCGTCATTTGAAGAATCTATAAGAAGAGAAGCTATTTTTGTGGGTTTTCCTCTCTAGGAGAGGTTTTGGCCCTGGCTAGCAACCTTCATCTTGTTTCCTTGTGTATTATTGATCTTCATGTTTTTGGTAGTTGTTTGATGATAATAACAACATAATAATAAGAGAAGAAGAAGCTAATTAGAAAGAAAAGTAAAAGAATACCACAAGCAGTTATCAAGTTCAAGAGAAATCACTTCAATTGTAGCCCTATTGATTTCTCAATAGTTCCTTGATGGTCTTTTTATAGGGCATGGCAGTTCACATCTCACTAAAAGTTATAAATACTACAAATAGTTAGTCATAACCCCTCTTGGTTTTTGGAAAACCACCCCCAAAATCCATGGAGATGTTCTTCCATGGTCTAGTAGGTATAGGTAAGGGATGGTATAAACCTTGCTTGCTATCACTGGGCTTGTTGGTACAACAAAGTATTCATCCTCTAATAATATAAGTTACATTTCTTGCATTCCAGGTCAATACACATACCTTCGTTAGTTGGCCATTGTTTTTTCAACATCAAAATTCCCTGCAACTTTGGAGGTGTGACCTTCTTGGATATGTTGTAACCTTTTTTCTTTGGGAACAAAGAGCTTATCCAAGTTGTAGAGCAATCCATCTTGGAGATGATAGTCAAACTTGCTATCACCTTCTTCTACATGAACTTGGCCTTGTAGCTACCAAAATACCTTCTTGAATTTCTCATCTTGTGTATTCCTCTTTATATGCATAATGGGTGAAAGGTCACATGTGCATAAAAGCACCCAAAATTGTGATCTTTGACGTGGGTGGTCTTGAAAGCATATACCAACTCTATTGGTACTTCCTTTATTATATTTGTTGATAAGAAGAAATTGCTGTAAAAATTCTATCCATTTGTACTATCTTGTTTGTTGAAGCTTATTATAGTTCTGTAAATATTGTAGTTGTTGGTTATTGTTGTGGATGATAGTTTCTTTGCCCATTAGATAATGTTTCCATTTCTTAATATCTTGAACTAGGGCATAACATTCTTTGTCATATGTTGTGTAGTTTGGGACTCTACCATGGAACATTTTAGAATGATAACATATTGGCTTACTTGCTTGCATGAAGAAAAATCCCATAGCATATCCACTTTCATCCATCTCCACTTTGAAGGGATGTTGCAAATTGGGCAATGTGAGAAATGGTGCATAACTAATCTTTCATTTTAGATCTTCAAAATCATTTTTCTGATTTTTTCCTCATTGGAAACACTTCTCGTTGTTTATTATGGCACAGAGTGGTGTAGCCAGAGCTAAAATGATGCTATAAGCTCATGAAGGTACTATGCTACAGTCACAATCACTTTAATGACATGTAGGAGTTTGTCGCTTGATGATGGCCTCCATCTTCATAAGATCAATCTTGAGTTTCTCTCCACTAATAACATAGCCCAAGCACACCAAGGAATCCTACAAAAATCACATTTTTGATGGTTTGTCAATAATTGTTGTTTTTAGGGCCTCTAACCCTTACATGAGAATTTAGATAAGGTACTGTGCTATGCTCATAAACACTTCAATGACATGTAGGAGTTGCTTGCTTGATGATGGCCTCCATCTTATCTCGAGTTGCCTTCCACCAATAACATATCTCAAACACATGTAGGACTCATGGGCAAATTCACAATTCTTAGGGTTTTTCAACATTTGTTGTTTTTTAGGACCTCTAATACTTGCATGAGATTTGAGACATGCTCTTTTGAAGTAGAGATAAAATCAATATATCATCCAAGTACATTATTACAAATGAATTTAGAAAGGGACATGATACATAATTCATCAAACACAAATTTAGCTGGTGCATTACATAAACCAAAAGGCATAACTAAACCATTCATAATACTTATAGACCTTGCTTTCTTTTGAAGGCGGTCTTGGAGGTGTATTCTTCTTTTACTGGCACTTGGTGGTATCTCGATTTGAGATCCAACTTGCTGAAGTACTTAGCATGTTGTCGTTGATCTAGCAAGTCATTGATACTGGGTAAAGGGTGTTGGAAAATTCAAAGTCGCAACTTATTATATCAATTTTTGTTAAATTTAGTTAACAATGGTATGTTCTATACTTAGCACAATCTACTTTAATGTTCCTTAGCAGCGCAATAACAATTTCCAATTTCCAATAAGAATCACAATAATCACATTGACAGTAAAAGCAGATAGAACATGAAACAAAACACAAAAGACAAGAGGACACCAGATTTGGCAGATGCCAGGGAAAAACCCCAATGTGGGGAAAACCCTTTGATCGAATCTTTTTATTATTATATCAAATGTTTAACAAAGAGAGAGTACAAAGTCAAATTGTCTTGCCCAATTCAAAGTCGAAACAACCTTGTAAATTTTTGCAGTCAACTGCATTCAAACTTCAGCCCTAACCAGAAAAGTCAGTGCTTGTCAAAGCAACAATAGAATGTCCTCAAAACAACTCAATCTTCCCTAGCCAAACTCGCCCTGATCAGGAGGTCAAAGTCAACCCAAAACAGTGACAAAGTCAATGGTCAAATTGCTGTCTGAAATTTGTGGTCAACCTGCAATTTTGGTATGAGGTTAAAGTGCTCAAAATGTCTCGATTTCTGTGCCAAAAGATGTGGCATGTTAAGTCAGAAATAACCCCAAAAAATCAAAGTCAAATGATGCATGGAAGGTCACGGTCAACGCTTGTCAAACTGCAAATTTCTGTGATTTTCGGCCCTGCAATTTTGTGTTATAATTTCGTCCTCCTTGTGCCACATGTGGGAGAGAGAGAATGCTTAATGATGTACGAACCAATGAGGGAAGGAGAGAGAATGTGTGAGAGATGAAGATGCCTAATGAGGCGGGAGGACACTTGTATTTATACAAGCTGATGAGGGTGAAGAGTCATGTCTATTGGGCTTCATGAGCCTACATGATGATGTGGCTGACTTGAACAAATTGTACATGAGTGGGCATAGATTCAAAATCATACTTTTGCTTGTCCAAATGAGATGATCTTTATATCAATCTTGGTCCCCTCGAAAAGAGGAATCTAATGCAATCATCATTTCCATCAAGAGAGCTATCCCATTGTGGAATTTGGCCCTAGTTGCGAATTTTAACACTCTCTCTCAACTAGGGAGAATCCCATTTGTCAATCCATCCATCATCATGCCATCTTGACGTCATGAACCATCTCCGTATCTCATCTTTGCTATGCTGAACACTAATATGAATAATGAAGAAGAATCAATCTAAAGTGACTCACAAGACCTTACTACTCTCCACTGACAAAATTCAGTGCAGAGGTAGAACCTCAATCAGACTTGATCCTAGATCAAGTGGTTGAACACCATGCATCATAGACATGGGGAGTTCGGCAGTACACGATTCGTCCATTGGTAGTGCTATGGTCCCTATCCACTTTTCCCTACTCATTGGCCAGATGAGAGGTACTTCCCATGAGTCCCGGACTACATGGGTAGGATGTATGCTGGGGCATCAATAGTAGAAGGTGAATTGCTCATCCTTCTCATATGCCATAGGAGAAGGTGAACCACTCATCCTATGCATATGTCAATCGTAGGGGAAGGTGAACCACTCACCCTACACACATGTCAACCATCATGGGGTATCACAGGGGAAGGTGAACCACTCACCCTGTATACAACGCACCAATAGGGGAAGGTGAACCACTCACCCTATGGTCGCTCAAAGCTCCAAGAAGTACCCCAAGCCCCCAGGAGCTCACAGAGCTCAATGTCCAACTCAAGCGGGACCCTCTTGGGAGGGTCTTTCCATGACTCCAAGTCTCTCTCGGAAGGTTAAGAATAGGACCTTCCCCAAGGGCCACAAGAGTATATCTGCGACCTTCTCATCAGTCCTGATGTGTTGGAGCCTTATTGCTCCTCGCTGTAACATATCGTGGATAATGTGGTACCTGATATCAATGTGCTTGGTGCAGTTGTGGAACACAAGATTCTCTGAAAGGCTAATCCCACTTTGGTTGTCGCAGAAGATCACAGTGGTATCCAACACGTGCTCAAATAGCTCACTGAAAGTGCTTCCTCAACCAAATAGCTTCACAACAGGCCATACTAGCTGCAATGTATTCGACCCCGACGGTGCTTAGAGCAACCAATTTTTGCTTCCTGCTCATCCAAGAAATTGAAGTAGACCCTAATGAGAAGCAACATCTAGATGTGCTCTTACGATCCACCACATTGCCATCCCAGTCAACATCTGTATATCCATGCAGCCTCAAATTCCTGCCAGTGTATCTTAGTCCATAATTCATTGTGCCCCGGAGATATCTTAAGAGATTTCTAGCAACAATCCAATGTATGTGATGGGGCTCGACCATAAATTGACTTAATGTTTTCATAGCGAAGCATATGTCAGGACGAGAGTTTACCAAGAACATTAGGGCCCCCACAAGTTGTCTATATTCGAAAGGGTTTACCAATTCGGGCCCAACAACACTTCCACATAGCTTCTTGAAGTTGAGTTCCATTGGAGTCTTGCAATCCATAATCCCATATCTCTCAAGCAACTTCACAATGTATTTTCCTTGAGAAAGGAAAATCTTACTTGGCTTTTGCGAGACCTCCAGGCCTAGGAAGTAGTGCATTAAACCAAGGTTCTTCATCTCGAATTTAGAAGCCAACTCCTTCTTGCATTGATAAATGAGAGGGTTTGCACTTGTCAGAAGGAGAACATCTACATAAAGGACTAGAATGAGAGGCATGTCCTTTTCAACCTTGAAATATAGGTTAGGATCAGCTTCGCTCCTTGTAAATCCTAGCTTCATAAGATAACTATCAATCATCTCATTCCAAGCCTTGGGGGCTTGCATCAACCCATAGAGGGCTTTCTTCAACCTGCACACACGTGTCCTTCAATTTCGTACTTCAAACCCCAGAGGTTGTTCCAAGTAGACTTCCTCCTTAAGCGAGCCATGCAAGAAACCAGTGTTAACATCCATTTGGTTTTGGCTCCATCCCTAAGAGGCAACAAGAGCAATAATTGATCAGATAGTGGTATATTGGACAACTGGTGCAAATATCTCGTCATAGTCCATTCCTTCCTTTTGAGAGAAGCCTCGAGCAACTGTTTTGGGGACGACTCTCCATCCAACCGTAGGCTCAGTTGCACATAATCTTTCTACAAAGGGGTTTGCATGCACACATTCCATGTGTTAACATGCAACTTGTATTTATTTATTTTAAGTTTTACTTTATTTAATATTTCTCTTAATTTAATTCTTTCTTATTTGATTCATTTTTTATTTTTTGTCTTTACTTATTTTTACAATTTTTATAGTTCTCTTAGTTGAACTCTTTCTTATTTTATTCTTTTTTACTTTTTGTCAACTTTACTTATTTTTACTATTTTTATAGTTTACTTTTATATATATTTGTTTAGAACTCCAGTATTATTATTTATTATTTTATTTATTTATTATTATTATATTCTCTTCATTATTTATTATTTATTATCTTTTCTTTATTGTTTATTATTTATTTGTTTTTTTAATATTTTCTATATTTATTTATTATTTTTATTATTATTAGGGGACATTACATACTCCCCTCTTTAAGGAACTTTATCCTGAAGTTAAGTTGAATCCCAAGGAATCTTTGTCATTTTCCCAATTTCGGAACCAGGCATAAGCCTCATCGGTTTGTACCGTAGCCTAAAGCTGGCCCCAAGGCTCACGCCCGGCTCGGACCTCATCTGCCCCAAGGCAGGCATTCGGTCCCAATACTCAATGCCTTTGGGCATCTCGCAAGGCTAGTCCACTCCCTCCACATCCACTAAGGTGCACAACCCCAGGCATTGAAGTCCTTACACCCCACCAGACTTCGGCATGCCAATCCATTATCAGGCACCTAGTCTACAATATCAGGCACTTGGCCTCCTTGAGATGGTCCTATAGCCCCTCAAGAGCTGTATAAGACAAATGAACCATTGGCATATGTAGTGTTGATTGAATATGTCCCAACCCATATGGTGTTACATATTCTCTCTTGCAAGTATGGGCTCCCACGAGATCATCATATATCGGCCCTCTCGGCCCATTTGTGGATTTCTTGTCAATCACCACATCTCAACATGCAATCAATGCATTAGTTATAACATCATAGTATCATAAAAAAATAATCCACATGCAAAGTTTTGCATTTCATCATGAGAACATAACATCATCGTTATCACAAAAGTCTACATGTCATAAATCTACATACAATAACCACATGCTTCACATCATAATATCCTCTTAAGTTATAACATCAATATTCAACATCAAAGACGTATCATCGCATAATAAATGAACCACATGTCAATATACCTCCTACCATCATATCATGAAACATCATCAATATGAGAATTATCTCAATACTTATCAAATATAGAATAATACACTATAAACATTCTTATCACGATTCATCAAAAAATCAATTTCATTTGCTTAGATAAACATTGAATGCCAACTATGAACTAAGATTATTCAACATCCTTCTAGGATATATGTTATCTCATCAGTACTATTAGTGTCTTGTTTTCATCAAGATACCAATTACTTTTCAATAGTCATTTCATGTTCTTTCTATTTGGAAGTTGACCATTTACACTATAGGTATGCTCATCTAAGTACATTTATAAATTTTAAATGAGCCTCATCATCTTGAGCCTTAATCTCTCATCATATATTCTTCCTTCCCCAAGGAAATTTTAATGAAATTCATTCTTAAGATATTATTGTTTGTACAATGATTTAAATCATCAATATCAAGTTAAAATTCCATGACACAATTTTCTTATCCAAATGGCACACATACCCTAGGTCATTCTCATTTAAGTCTTATGTCATGCTTAATCCACTTGCATGAGGGTTTGTTGTCCCCTGGTGATCTATCCATCTCTCAGATAATTGTCATGGTTCAACTTCATCCTAAAAGATTTTCGTATCTCATCAAGTTCCCTCTTGATCTCTTTTATCATAGATTCACTCATCTTCATGTTGGACTAGGGATTCTTCCACTTTAATTATCACTTGTTAAATCTTTAGTTTAGAATTTGAAATGATTGGAACCACTACCACCATTATCATCCATGGTAGATTTGGTATGCCTACTGTGTTTTGAAATAACTTCTTCCAATACTAATGTCACACTAATAAGTTATTTTATATGAAGTAACAATAGATCATCATTCTCCTCGGAGTGACATTTATTCAAGTACACCCTTTATTAGTTGATTCTCACTTCTTTTGTCAATTTATGTGTAATTCTTCTCAAAGCCTCATTACAGGATTTCAAACTGTATTTCTTCTTGGGCTTCATGCTCCGTGTTTTCTCATTAGTCTACATACCGTATTTATTTTTCCAAAAGTTAAACAATCGTTATCCTTCAAACGTTTTCCTATTTTATCACTTGTCATTTGTCACCAAATAAAAGTGCTCACAACTTCATACGTTTAAATTATAGAGGTCATCACTTTGATCGTTACCAATCATTTTGATAAATCCACTCATCTGTATTCTAAAGATAACTTTCTTCTTAATAGAATCACTCCTTCACTTCCTCATACTGAATATTTATAGATATATTTTTATTTTCTCCAATAGTCTTAATTTCGTAATATTCCATGTCTACTAGCATAATTTCATTATCACCTTTATGAAAATCTTCATGCTATAGGGAGCATATAAAAGGGTGCCATTTTTTTCTTCTTCTTTTGTTTTGTTTTGGACATATCATTATATCCATATGTTTTACAATAGGTGTGCACTAACCTCAACCACCTATCCAATTCAATAATGACATAATGGTTAAATATCATACTATCAAGTTAGTATACTAAAACTTTTATAATTTTCCCATATAATAAAATTAAAGTAACTTAGTATTTTTTTATACATTCATAACATGCAGATGAAAATATTTCTCATCAATTTTCCTAATACTTAAACCACATGCATATACATATAAATATTATAAATCATAAATTTCATTTATTTCCATACCTTTCGATATATTATATAATAAAATTCCAATATATATTATTACTTAGACCTTTCCGACATATAAATCGCTTACACATATAAATTTGAATTTAAGGTAACAAGCATATAAGGTATTCAAGGTATTCTAATTATAATAATATATGCATGCATCTTATGAAATTTTATATTAGTTAAAATATAAATATGCATTTGTTCATCACAAGAATTTATGACTTAAAATTCATATAAATTATTAATCCACCTCATAAATGATAATTAAAAGGAATTAAAAGTAACTATTTATAGGATATTAATTTCAACTTAAAATTTGTTTCCCAACCCAAGTCATCACAAGCAATTAATAACGACTACTGTTTATTTTATAGTTTTAAAATTAGTGTAAGCTCTTTTTTGGGGATACTTTTTAAAGGGAAATGTCATCTTGTTTGATTTACTTATTATGTTTGCTCCTGTACTTTATTTTTTTACTTATTATAAAAAGAACTTCCTCGGTTATATTAATGATTGATGGTGAGAATATATGGTCCGTTGGCTCATTCCTGTTTGATGATTGGTATGGTTTACCGGTTATCAAGCTCAACTTTTTTACTTCATGCGAAATCATAACAAAATGATTGCTTAACTAGAGATTCCTTGACATCAAAGTGTTATTTAGTACAACCACATGCACTTCTTATGGGATTGGATTTACATTTGATTGCAATCTTCGAAACTTCCTCTCTTCACTCTCACTCCACAAAGTGTTTATTCATGGATATTCCTACTGGGGTTTTAAATTTAACTTGTTTTTTGTTAAACAAGTGATAGACATCGCTGGTTTGTCCTCCCAGCACCAACAAGTTAGTAACATAGTCTACATAATCGTATACACCAAGGGTTTTTGAGAAGTTTAGAAAGTTTCCTTTCTTGTGGGGTCGCATCTCTCACGATAACGTTAATTTATGTTTCTTTTAATAAAAAAATATTAAATTCAATTTCCATCTCAACAATTGATAGAAAGATCTCGTCATGGTTCCTCCCATCTTAAGTTTGTCAGCTGGTAGAACATGCACAACTTGAAAGACTATTTCCTGGTGCACGCTTTCCAGGCTTTTCCAGGTTGCTTTCTACATGTACTCCACGACCAATACCACACGAAAGATTTCTACAAAATATGCCTCCCCAACCTTGGAATCTCTCATCCAATTCAACCATTGCTCTCTACAATCGCGAGAAACTATACTTCTAGTGGATTTTTTATATTACAATTTACAGTTGGGTGACGGCTGCATGTAAAAAACATATTTTCTTAAAAATATTATTTAAGATTATTGCATACCACTAATTTGGCAGTGTATTTACTACTAGTAAATTTTAATTAAACTATTTACTATTTTTTTTTGTAAGCTGGGGTGGGACTCTCCGATTTACATGTCCATTAAGTGCCTCTCAACGGGGGAAGGGTAGCCCAAGATTTGAACCCAAGACTTCTGGTTCGGTGAGACTTCATTTCCACAGCCCATGCCGCTTGAGCTACCCCATGTGGACAATTAAAATATTTACTATTAATTAATTTTAATTAAATCATTGAAATTTTGATTTTAAGATGATAAATATATGTAACAACCTTTTTTTTGGAATTACTCAGCCTTAACATCCATAACTGCTAGTCTTTCTCTCCCTTTTTTTTTAATATGTTCATTAAAATAGAATTAAAATATTATTATTATATTATCATTATTATTTTCTTTCAAATTAATTAGAAAAATACATCTAGTTATATTCAATATATATATATATATTTATTTATTAAACAAAATAATTTAAAGTTTTATATATATCAAAAGCAATATTAATTAAAATTTTAATCAATCATGAGAAAATAATCCAAAGGTCCAACAGAGTTGAAACCTCGCTATTATACCATATGTAACAACCCCGATTTAAAATATACAAGTAATTACATCAATTTATGTGATTATTAATCAACACACAACTATTCAACTATTTAACTTAGAATTTCTAAAACATGAGTAGAGATGACTTACTTGTACTGACGATATTCCTTACCTGTGATTTCGGAGTTGAACATTATTTCAATCCTGCTAATTACAAGAAAGTTTTGGTGATGACTCTCCACCCAACCGTAGGCTCAGTTGCACATAACCTTTCTATAACTAGCCACCCCGACCCCTCAATCAACGTACTACTGCCAGAGAATCCTTTGTCTCACAACACTTTTCTCCCAAGAGAATGAATGAAGGAATGATGAATATCATTTTCCTCATCGTCTATTCAATAGACCAAACAATGGAAAGAGGTCTGCATGCACACATTCCATGTGTTAACATGCAACTTTTATTTCTTTATTTTAAGTTTTACTTAACTTAATTCTTTCTTATTTGATTCATTTTCACTTTTTGTTAACTTTACTTATTTTTATAGTTCTTTTAGTTTAACTCTTTCTTATTTTTTTTTTTTTTTTTTTTTTTACTTTCTGTTAACTTTACTTATTTTACTATTTTTATAGTTTACTTTTTTATATATTTATTATTATTATTATATTCTTTTCATTATTTATTTACTATTATTATCTTTTCTTTATTGTTTATCATTTACTTGCTTATATTTAATTACTATTATTATTTTATTTATTATTTTTATTAATATTTTAGAGACATTACAGCAACGAACCTACCTTTATAATTTTCAGCATTCCCATCAGCTCTATGTTTGATTTTGTAAAGCCATTTAGATGTAAACACAAACTTGTCCTTGGGCCTAGGAACCACGTCCCAGACATCATTCTTCATGATTGATTCGTATTCCTCATTCATCGCATGTAGCTTAAAAACTATTACTGAAGTATGAAAATTGGTAGCTTGTAGACTTGAATGTTAAAAATACACAAGAGATATTTAATAATAATAATTTATTATATATAATGTATATGTTGATTAAGATGATTTGAATGTTACAAGAGGCCCCTACTTTTATACTCAGCAGGTGACTTTTCGTGAATAGGGGCATGTCTTTTAACGCCTTTTACACTACTTAATGACATTTAAACTATTAATAATAATTTTAATTTTATATATTTTTTTTTAATTATTATGAATTGATTTCAAAATGCCCCTTCCTCCAGAGCTTTTCTCAGCTATAATTGCTAGCAATTGTCTCGGCTCACTTGAGGAGCGGAAGGTCTCTGTGATGGTGAATTAGTGTCTATATTCGCTTAACTCTATTTTGAGGCAGGTTGTCTTTTTTGTTCCCTTCTCTCTCTCTCTTTTTTTTTTTTTTTTAAATCTAAATATATATATAAACTATTATTATATATATATTTATATATATTTTAACTCTAATAAAATATATAATTTATTTATTTAATATAGTAAATATATTATATATTATTTAATGATTATCTTATAGTTAAAAATTATATCTACTTTTTATATATTATATAGTTTATATATTTATAAACCAATCATTAACCACTGTGATTGTATTAATTAATTGATTGATTAATATCCAAAGGTTGCGACTTGGGGAAATATTCCGGTTGACCCCTGAATTAATTGTTGACTTGAGTGCGGGTTATGAATGATATGGTGGCCAGAGAAACAGACAACATTAGACACGGGAGCACACGCGTTGAGCAGAGTGCGGGTTTTGAACCGAAACATTGTACACCGCTCCACTCGTTGCCAAACCGGTTGACCCTTCGAGCACACACCGCTTGACGGCAGAATACAACACGTTATTATTGATATGGTGTACGCACAATAGGTCTCACGGTGGAGTGAATAGTGATCACATTATTGACTGATAGTCTTGGTTCGGTGCCCACCTGTTGTGCTGAGATGAACCACTTTGAAATTCAGGCTCTTTTGAAACCTCAAAAGCCGCAAAGGGATGATGCGAAAGAGTTGATCGTCATGGGCATATCCCTCCCAACAATTGATATGGACGTCATTCTTGGGGTGTAACTAATAAGATCTTTGGTTGTCATCGACGATTATAACTTTGCTCAGATCCCTCCCTAGCAATGACAGGGCTTCTACGTAGCCCTGCACAGTAGAGTGTGTGCAAGACTCCCCGCAAAGGCGGTGGGTGGGAGGAATCATATTATTACTATTTATATCTTGAAGCAGCTTGTCAACGACAGGGTGTACGTATTCCTTAATAATTGCATGAGAAAGATGGTTATTATTATCTATTTGACCCAATTTATTGTTTTCTTGGTCAGTTATAATACCATTCTGACCAAATGAAACCTTGGATTCAACATTCATGTTACTGAGAATATTACTTGCTACATTCATATCTAGCATGGCTTGTTTCCGTAGATCTCCTTCACTATGAAGAAACTGATTATCATTTTTCACTACTTGAGGACCACACAGACTTTGAGGTTCTGTTTTGATTTGAGTTCCATCCAGAGTTGAACATGGAGATGCAAACCTTGCAATATTGAAGCCACCTTCATGGCTCAAACAACCACCCCCATTAATGTCTGATGCAGAACATACATTTGTCTGTAAAAACTGCTCCAAACTTTGAGGTATGACACCCTTATAGTCTAAGGCCATTCCAGGCTGCTGTATCCATGGTGGGTTGCCCATATTTTTTGTCAAATTGAACTGATCATTGCCAAATTCAGATTTGCATGGCCTCATGAACAGATCAACTGTGGCTGATCCGTTGCCTGCCATGAATAAAGCTTGCCTCAAATACTCTCCTGCCAGCCAAGCTTCTGCTTCAAGTCTGGCACTCTCCCATTGGGACATATGACCAAAACTTGGTGTATTAAAAATTGAAGATTGGATATTAGGAAAAGCCAATAGGTCTGTTCTTGGCTTGTGTGTCACAGGATCAATTCCCATCTGAAGAAGGCGTTTCTTCAAATGGGTGTTCCAGTAATTTTTTTATTTTATTGTCAATCCTCCTAGGCAGATGCCAAGCTATAGTATACCACTTGTTTCCAAGAACAACATGGAGTTCACTTATAATCTGCTCTTCCTCAAATGAAGACTGTCCATGTTTTATATCAGGTCTTAAATAGTTGGTCCATCTCAGCCTGCAACTTTTTCCACATCTCAAGAGCCCTTCCATTTTTAGCTTGAAGTATAGATCTTCCTCATATATTTTGGACTTAACAATTCCTGCTAGCATTGGACTCTCCACTGACTCCTCTTCATTTGAGAATTCATAATATTCAACATTATCCCTCCTTACAAGTCCTTGTCCAGCAGAATGAAGGAATTGCTTTTTGTTAATTGAATCATGATGAGAAGAAGGGGATGGGGGCAAAACTGGAGGTGAATGTGAAACAAAAGTGGCCTGTGAGTCCATTTTATTTGGAGGGATTTTAGTTGTTTCAAGGCTAACTTTGGCATCTTCTTGTTTTCCAAAATAGTCTTCATCCACATCAGGATCAACTTCATTTGGATCATCATCTTGATCAAAATCTTCTTCTTTTCTTCTTCTCTTGCCATGCTTGCACATCCCCTTGTCATGAAGTTGTTGCTTTCATCTCCCTTACTATCGATTTCCTTTCGACATGTTTTAACTTTTACACGATTTTTCTAAACGCTGACATGCTTCTTGAATTTTACTAAACTGTTCAACATAATCAGGATGTGAACGTAATGGCACATTGTGTGGTGAACAACGTTCAAAGACTCGCATGATTATATTGTGTGCCATGGCTCTGATACCATTGTAGCATAAAAACTATTACTGAAGTATGAAAACTGGTAGCTTGTAGACTTGAATGTTAAAAATACACAAGAGGTATTTAATAATAATAATTTATTATATATAAAAATGTATATGTTGATATAAGATGATTTGAATGTTACAATGAGGCCCTGCTTTTATACCTCAGCAAGTGACCTTTTGTGAATGGGCATGTCTTTTAGACATGCCTTTTCACCTAACTTATTGACTATTTAACCTAGTTAATATTTAATTATTTATTTAATTGTTATGAATTATATCCATAACATCGCATCCTTCCAAACTTGGTGCTTTATGTCTTCTTCGAATGTACATGGCTCAGGTTGAACAATATTACTCATAGCAACAAGGTACCCGTGATACCTATTTGACTTCTTACTTTCATGAAATATCCCTCTTGGAGCAACATGTCTTGCAGCATCTTCGAGAGTATCCTTGAGCCACAAAGGTCATTTTCTTGAGGTAGAGCGATCACCAGGTGTGGATCAATGGGATCCATCGGGCCTTCAACATCAGGCATAAATTTATCTTGCCGAAGATTCAACTTGTTTATTTACAACATTATCATTCTCCTTTCCTGGAATGGGGATTCTCTGGCTTTCCCAAGGGCAGTGTCTTCATCGAATGTAACATCATGGCTTACTTCCACATCTCGTTGACCAGGGACATAGATTCTATATGCCTTTGAATTTTCACTATAGCCCACAAATGTTCCTCTCTTCCCTCATGCTCCCAACTTGTTTCTCTTGTCTTTAGGCACATGAAAATACACAGGACAAATAAATATTCTAAAATGAGAAACATTAGGTTTCTTACCTATGAAAACTTCTTTGGGTGTCTTGAAATCCAATGCTTGATGTGGACACCTATTTTGAACATACACGATAGTATTGGCAGCTTCTCCCCATAAGATCTTTGGTAGACCTAGATCATCGAGTATGGCATGGGTGGCTTCCATGATCGTTCGATTCTTCCTTTCAGCAACTCCATTTTGCTCATGAGTGTATGCAACAATTGTCTCCCTCTTAATGCCAGCCTCTTTACAAAAGTCATTGAATTCATTTGATTCATATTTAGTTCTATTGTTGGTCATCAATATTTTTGATCTTCTTCCCTATTTGATTCTCGACCAAAGCTTTGAAAGAACAGAACCATTTGAACACTTCATCCTTCTTCTTCAAGAAATAGATCCATGTTTTGCAAGAGAAGTCATCCACAAAGATAGCATAATATAAGTATCCTCCCAATGATGTTATAGGCAACATACCAGATAGGTTAGAATGGACTAGTTGAAGAATATCAAAAGTTTGACTTTCACTTGAAGGGAATGGTTCCCTTATAAGTTTCCCAGCTGCACAACCTTGACGAACTCCTTCATGATTCATGTTGAATTTGGGCATACCTGTGACCATCTTCCTTACCCTAGGTAAGGCTTTGTAATGAAGGTGGGGAAATCTCCAATGCCATAATTTAGATTGAAGAGAAGTATTGCAAGACATGGCTCCCAAATGACTTCCTCCAATTTGATAAAGATTATCAACCCTAAATCCAAGTGTAAATGCATATTTAGGGTTTCTTTGCCAAATATGTACTTTTCCATCAATGAATGCTACCTTGAAGCCTTTATTTTCCATTGCAGAAATAGATACCAGGGTCTTATTCAAATCGGGCGCATACAATACTTCTTGTATATGAATAGTTTGACCTTGGTTCAAGTGAAAAGTGACAATACCTATGCCTTTTACGGGATAGGTGGCATTATCTCCAATTATGATCTCCAAATTAGTCTTCTTTTCAATCAAATTTGAGAGGGCCTCTTTGTACCCAATGAAGTGCCTTAGGCCTTCACTATCAATCAACCAATGATCCAACGTATCTGGAGGAGGCAGTAGATAAAGCGGAAATAAGATAAAATTTATTTTGTTTTTCTACAACATTACTTTCCTCATACCTGGAATTTCTTGATATTTTGGGAGGTTGACCATTTCCATATTGATCAGTGGGAGCATTCCTCTTTCCTTTATTGTTGAACTTGTCATTCCTTTGATTGTTATTACCTTTGTAATTGTTGTGGTTGTTTTTGTCATCATCCCTTGGAGTGTCCTTCTTGTGAGGACACTCTCTCTAGCATAGTGGTCAAACTTGTTGCAATTGTAGCACCTTCCTTTTCTTCCTTCTTTGAATCCCTGCTTAAATCCTTGACCTTGTTTCCTTGGACCAACATTGTTCTTTCTCTTAGCATGAATAGAGAAAGTAGTAGGATCATTTCCATTTGAAGGCTCATCTCTCTCCATCATCCTTGTTTCTTCTTGAGTGTATCTAGCCAATAATTCATCGAAACCAAGAATCATGTCATTGTTGAGGATGGTGGTGTTAAACACATCTCATGCTTTTATAAGACTTCCAAGTGAGAGTGAGCTCCTTGTCAGCAACAACTTCTCCAATAGATAAAAGGTCATTCTTGATTTGTGTGATCCTAGTGAAGTAGGATTGGATAGACTCCCCTTTGTCCATTTTGATGTCCTTCAACTTGTTCTTGAGAAAGAGGATTTGATTTGCATTGTTCATTTTGAACATCCCAACTAGCTTGTCATACATCTCCTTAGATGTTTCCAACTCAGAAATATAGGCAACCAATTGCTTTTGAATGGAGTCTATGATAATTCTCTTAGCTTTGACCTCCTGTACTTTATTTTTGTAGCAACAGGTGCATTTGAAGGAGGCTCCACCATTCTTCCCTTTACATAGTCCATTGCATCATGCTCCTCCAAAGTCAAGTCCAAAGTCATCTTCCATGCATGATAGTCAGATTTGTCCTTGAGCTTATCCACATATTTGAAGTAGGATGTAGAAGCCATGGAAGTTAGACCAAGGTTTTTGTCTAACAACTTTCCTTAGTGATTGCTTTTCTCTCTCTTGCTTGGGCTTTGTCTTCACCCGACCTCTGATACCATGTTAAATTTAGTTAACAATGGTATGTTCTATGCTTAGCACAATTTACTTTAATGTTCCTTATCAACCCAATAACAATTTCCAATTTCCAATAGCAATCACAATAATCACATTGATAGTAAAAGTAGATAGAACATGAAACGAAATGCAGAAGACAAGCCAAGACAAGAGGACATCAAATTTGGCGGATGCTAGGGAAAAACCCCAATGTGGGGAAAACCCTTTGATCGAATCTTCTTATTATTATATCAAATGTTCAGGAGAGAGAGAGTACAAAAGTCAAATTGACTTGCCCAATTCAAAATCGAAACAACCTTGTAAATTTTTGCAGTCAACTGCAGTCAAACTTTAACCCTACCCAGAAAAGTCAATGTTGGTCAAAGGAGCAATAGAATGTCCTCAAAATAGCTCGGTCTTCCCAGTCAAACTTTGCTTGATCAGGAGGTCAAATTCAACCCGAAATAGTGACAAAGTCAATGGTCAAACTTGGTCAAACTACTGTCTAAATCTGTGATCAACCTGCAATTTTGGTTTGTGGTCAAAGTGCTCAAAATGCCTTGATTTCCATGCCGAAAGATGCGACCCATAGAGACAGAAATAACCCTAAAAATTCGAAGTCAAATGATGCCTGGAAGGTCACGGTCAACGCTAGTCAAACTGCAATTTTTTTTTTGATTTTCGGCCTTGCAATTCTATCCTATAATTTCGTCCTCCTTGTGTCACACGTGGGAGAGAGAGAATGCCCAATGATGTACGAACCAATGAGGGAAGGAGAGAGAATGTGTGAGAGCTGAAGATGCCGAATGAGGTGGGAGGACACTTGTATTTATACAAGATGAGGGTGAAGAGTCATGTCTATTGGGCTTCATGAGCGTACATGATGATGTGGCCGGCTTGAACAAATTGTACATGAGTGGGCATAAATTCAAAATCATACTTCTGCTTGTTTAAATGAGATGATCTTTGTATCAATTTTGGTCCTCTCGAAAAAAGGAATCTAATGCAATCATCATTTCCATCAAGAGAGCTATCCCAAGGTGGAATTTGCCCCTAGTTGCCAATTTTAACAATTTTCCTTAACCTTAATATTTGCTTGTGTCTTCTTCGGTTCTTTATTTAGATCTTTTCATCAAACAAATATCAAGAACAAAAATAGCAACAATAGAGGACACATAAATTAGGCTCTCAGCAAGGGCAAAACCCCTCCAAGTGGAAAACCCGAAAAACTACTCTTCTTATAGAATCTGCTTCAAATGAGACAACAAAGACCCAAACCCTAGATCAAGTTCTTCTCCAAGTACCAATTCATCCCTCCAACAAGTTCTTCTCTAATTTTGCACCAACCAACTTCAACCTACAATTTCGACCTACTAGCTTCAATAATGCAACTTGACCTGCAATTTTAGTCTTGTAGCTTTGGCTCTTGTTGCTGTTGCAGAATCCCTAGTTCAACTTCCTCTTGAGACCTCCTAGAGCAAGAGAACTCCTCAAGGTCAACGAGGTCAAGATAGAGTATTCTTCCTCCCAGCAACAAGATACTACACTTCGTCTTACTGTAACACAATCTTGCAATTTCGACCCTTCTCGGAAGCTGCGAAAATCCTAATCCTTTGCACATGTGAGAGAGATTGCGCCCCAAAATGAGATTTTCGTCTTTCCTTCTTCTAGACCTTCGCTCTCTTCTTCTTCTGCTTCCTAGCTACAGATCAAACTTTCTTCTTGAGATCGAACTTGTGAGTGGGTGGATCCCAAATGAGGTCGAACTGCTTCTTTATATAGTCTTTCCAAGGGGTCGAATCCCCTCCTTTAGGCCGACTTGAAGCTACCAGGGCCAACTTGTAATTTTGGAGTTTCCAAGATTTTCTAGACTCAAAATAAATTCTTTTTCCAATTACATTTTGCCCGGAAGGGTCTTGTAAACATGATGTTGACTCCTTTGACTCATGACAATAAATCCTAAGACCTAACAAACCTTAGAAGCATGAAGAACACTCTTTTACCTAGAAGACCATCAATAAGAAGCATGAAACCCATGCTTTAATAATAATAACTTTTTCTTTTCTTCTTTTGTCTGTTACATAAGATAATATTGAAATGAGTACACCGATTATGAAGACCAAAACTAGTTACATTTTCAACAGAGGGTATCGATTCTTGAGGGTGATCTTATTCAAATCTTTCCAGTGGATACACATTCTCCAAGTCCCATCCTTCTTGGGCACTATGATGAGAGGTGACCCACAAGCTGAGTTGATTGGTCTAATTAGTCCTTGCTCCAACAGTTGCTGCAATTGTTTTTTTCACTAGATCTGCTTCTAGCATGGATTGTCTATACGACCCTATGTTTGGCAGTTACACCATAGTTGTGTCTTGTTCTCCACTTCCCTCTTATGTGGTGACACTTTAGGCTTTTGGAACACTTCTCTATACATCTGTCAAAATTCCACCAACCAATGTTTCTACTATTTAGTACATCCCTCCAGATATGCCTTTACTTTTATCAATTCATCTCCTTGTCAATTATGTTTTAAAAAGTGTAAGACGGACTTTCTACTTGAGTTGATCAATGTCTTGGCTTGGTTAGCATTTACTAGAGAGATCTTGAATTTACCTTTACTTGCATTTGATGATGAAGGACTTCCCATCTTTGATCAATCAGTGTTGATTTTCACTCCACATGAAGATCACATCACTTGTGTACTTGTGGGGGCTTCCAAACACCACACCACACACATCAAGGGGTAGTACATCTACCTACACTTCATTAATATACTTTGTGCATATAGAAAATTTGATCTTACACTTTGTAGTGACCTTGAGTTTTGCGTCCTTATTTATCCATCCTAGTGGGTATGAACGAGGATGGTCATGAACTTCTACTTTAGGCTTTCTTACTAGATCCTCTGTTATGAGGTTGGCTTATGAACACAAATCAAATAGAGCATCCACATTTTTCTTCTTGATTTGGATCTTGATATGGAAGAATTTGGCCATCTCCTTCTCTTCCTTGGGATGGAGGCGTCTCAAGTTCACCTTTTTCAACATTGTTATGTAGATGATCTTTTTGTCCACATATGTGCTACTCTCTACTTGGTTGCCTAAATCCACAATTAACATGTTCTTCATGTTGGTGTCCTTCTTCTAGTTCTTTGGATTCAACTTTGGACTTTAGCTTCCAACACTTGTCTTTTGATTTTACAATGGTTACAATGGTTGCTTGGATCCTTGCATTGATGCACAATGATTGTTGTCTTATTATTCTTTCCTTTTCACTTCTTCTTTCCCTTTCTGGAAGTGTCTTGATGGTCTTTTTGTTTGGAATCACTTGGTTCCCCTTTCTACTTCTCCATCTCTAGATATTTTGCTTGCACTTAGGGCTTGTCAAAGGTCCTAGGTTTAAAGAGCGTCACTTGCCTTCTTAAATGATTGTGGCGGCTAGATCACCTAGATACTTGAGGAATAAATTTGAGTTTTTATTATGTTCCAAACATAATAGCTTGTTTTCTGAACATAGTGGTGTACTCTTGTACACTCCACACTTTTGTCGGAAGTAAATCCAATGGATCCACTAGTTCTCATTGCATTTAAGAGGTTAGAACTGAGACTTAATGAGGGTTTTAAGCACCTCCCACTTAGTTATTGGGGAATCACCCTTTGGCCTAATTGTGTTTGTGGCTTTCCCATTAAGTTTGAGAATCATCCTCTAACATCATTTGGGCAAATGATCCTTCTTTTTACCTCCTATGTTATGGACGTTGAAATAGACTTTGAATTATTGTAACCATTGATTCAACTTAACAACATATATCTCACCTTAATAGGGTTTGTTTTCTAGTTTTCCTTCCACTTTAAACAAAGATTGGGAAGAAATGATGTTGGAACTTGGTCCCTCTTTATTTGGTTCCTTCTTTGGATCTTCTTTATCTCTAGATTTCTTGTTTGAGCAAGTGTTTGAGTGAGACCTACCAAACTTCTTGAAAGGTTTGAACTTGCTTTCTAGAGTTTCCATGAGGTTCATCATGTTCTGAGAGATATCAACTACTTGTGCTTCCATCTTTGAAAATCTCTTTTTTGAATTATCCCTTGGATTGTTACTATACTTAACCCACCATGGCTAGAGTTATGAATGCTAAAATTGGCAACTAGGGCCAAACTCCCTGTGGATCATCTTATTAATGGAAGCTGATATTTTTCTTGGATCCCTCTCATCAAGAGGAGTAGGATTGATCTAAAGATCATCTGATTCCGATAAGTATTCATGGAGATATGAATTTATTTGTGTTGTGGCATAATTCGTCAAGGTCGGCCAGCAACCAAATAAACCCCACTTGTGCTCAACGTTTTAGTATAAATAGAGGTGACCTTCAAATCATTTTCAACACACTTGGGATCTCTTCCTCTCTACTTGTCTTTGGGTTTTAGTAGGAGGAGAGATCCTAAGGGATAACGCTACCCTAATCCAGAGGGCAGAAGTCGGAACTGCCAGAACCGCTAGGAACTACCGGAACTACTGGGAATAGCTGGAATTGTCGGGAAAAGCCAGAACTGTCGAGAATTGTCGGGAACTGCCAGAATTGCCGATAATTCCGGGAAAAGCTAGAATTGCCAGAACTTCCGGGAATAGCTGGAACTGTCGGAACTGCTGGAACTGCGAGGAATAGTTGGAATTGCCAAAACTGCGGGAACTGCCGGGAAAGATGACACAGAGGGTAGAAGCTGGAACTGCCTGGAAGAGCCGGAACTACTGGAATTGCTGGAACTGCCGGAACTACTGGAATTGCCGGAACTGTTGGAACTGCCGAGAACAGCCGAAACTGCCAAGAACAACTGGAGCTGTGGGGAATAGTCGGAACTGCAGGAACTGCTGGAACAGCTAGAGCATCTGTCTCCAAAGGAGAGCAACATTCAAGGGACAACTAACTAACATTGGGTCAGTTGTATGGTACTTAGCAGCAAATACACCAAGCATGCAATGTTACAACTAGCATGCAAGGGACAACTAGCATGCAACATCAAGCATGCAAAGGACAACAAGCATGCTAGGGACAACAAGCAAGCAAGATGCAGCCAACACATAGGTCAGTGTGGCGACATGGTGCAACAATGGCACATAATGTAGTATAGTGATGGGTACAGTCATGATTAATGAAGTATGATGAGATGCAGCATAGTGATGATGGGTGCAGCATGGTGCAACGCGGTGAGTTGCAACATGATGACGAAATGCAGCACAACGATATGTGAAGGAGTCACCTTGGAGAATCGGTTGAAGCAACATGTCTTCAACTGATCTCATGTATCATCTTCTTAGAGATGATCTATGCTCCTATCTAGATAAGTCAAAGTGTTGACTTCTGTTGTAAATGTACTATCTTTCTCTCTCTCTGTCGAACTATTGAAGAACATATAAGAAGAATTGATCAAGTGTTTCCCCACATTGGGGTTTGTCCCTGGCTAGCGCCACATCTTGTGTCCTCTTGTCTTGGCTTGTTTTCTGCGATTTATGTTTATGTTCTATCTGCAGTTTACTTTAATGCTGATGTGATTGCTAATCTGGAAAAGATATTGAGCTAACTGTGAAAATTGAAATAAATTGCTCTAAGCATAGAACATACCTAAAATTAACATGAAACTTATTTAACCTAACTTCTGGATCTTGCAATTTCCCACAAAAAACCCAAAGCAAATTTCCCTGACACTAATATGATTTGTAAACTATTGGATATTTAGTTGGAATAATTTGTCAAAGCAAATCTTACAAGTTTCTGCAAACTCTTTGGTATGCAATGTTTTACTTAAGATTGAAATTTAATATTCCTAGCTTTGCATAAAAATATTGAAATAAGTTGAGATTGAAATAAAAGAAACTAAAAGAAACACTACATCATCCACACAAAGAACAAACAATTTACCTCGGGAACCTTAATATGGGAAAATCCAACTAGAAGGTAAGGACTATGCCTTACTATTTTTGGTTTGCAAGGATAAAGTTCGGTTCAAATTTGAGTTTTTCGATGAAGTTCATATAAGGTTTTCCATTAGGTTTGTCTATAAATATAAATGTTTTGTAACATATTAACATCTCATAGTGCCCTTCACATGTGCGGCCTCAAAGAGAGAGATATAATGATGAAGAAAAGATGAAAGATGAACAAATTTCTCCTTAGTTGAATTTCTCCTCCACTAGAAAAGATGAAGGAGCTTGCTATGTTGATGAGTGTTTACTGACATGCACGTCTATTTATATAGAGTTCTAATGTTGAGTGGAGACCCATTAAGAAGCCCCTCATCACAAGAAATCCCTTCACTTATTGAACCTGCATTACAACTCAACATTAGACTAGAATTATTTGTTCCATTGGTGCGTAAAAACCATAGTTAAATAAACAAATCAAGCTTGCTCTATAAAAAATACATCACACCATCCTGGAGTAAAAAAATGTGAGTAATGTATGCTTATCTCCCCAAGCCAGACACCAGGGCTAATGGGAGAAACACTGCCTCAGGCCATTCACCCCTAGCCAAATCAGCATGACCCCCTAGTCAAATCGGCATGACCCCGTGGGAGAATGTTTGCTCGATGTTGCAAACTATAGAAACATCCACACTACCTCTCAACGAGGGAGACATTTTGCATCATGCTAAGCTTGTCTTTGAAGTATACAAACTCCCCTCGACTTGGTGAGAATGTCCACAATTAGCTCATTTGTAGATATGTATTGGAGCTTCACTCCTCCCTTCTACACCATGTTTCGGATGAAGTGATATTTGAAATACTGGATTCTCTCAAAGCTTGACACAACTTTGATTATCACAATGTGTCAAGGTTGTCTCTAGTGCTTGATCAAATAGTCCTACAAGAAGCTTTCGAAGCCACAATGCTTCTTGACTTTCGACACTGGTTGCTATATACTCCACTTTTGCTATACTTAGTGCGACGTAAGTCTACTTATTGCTAAACTAAGAAATCATCGTTGATCCCGCGCTGAAGCAACACACCAAGGTGCTATTTCTTTATAGTGCACTCCCAACCCAGTCATAATCAGTATATCTCTGCATCCTCACTTCAACACTTAAGACATATCTCAAACCATATCCAACTGTACCATGTAGGTACCTCAACACATGCTTCGCTACAACCTAATGTACATGCCTTGGCTCAACCATAAATTGGTTCAGGGTGCTCACTGCAAAGCAAATCTTTGCCCTAGTGTTAACCAGGTACATCAAGGATCTAATCAATTGCTTGTACATAATGGGGTCCACCAAATATGAATTTGAAGCGGAATCACTTAGCTTCTTCAGATTTGTCACCATAGGTGTAACCATGGACTCACAGTCCATCATATCGAATCTCCTCTCCTCAAGATCTGAACTGTGGACTTACCTTGTCCGAGGAATATCTCACTTGGTCTTTGCCACACCTCCAATCCCAGGAAATAATGCATGAAGCCAAGATCCTTGATTTTGAACTCCAAAGCCAACTCCGCCTTGCACCCAACAAGGAGCCTCTCTTCCCCAGTAAGGAACAAATCATTAACATACAACACTAAGATCAAAGAATCACCATCAACAACCTTGTAGTAAAGGTTAGGATCCACATCACTCTTGGTGAAGCCCAAACTCATCAAGTATCCATAATCCTGGAATACCATGCCCTAGGTGCCTGCTTGAGTTTGTACAAAGCCTTCTTCAATCTACAAACATGGGACTCCTTCCGATGTATCACAAAGCCTCGAGGTTGCTCTATGTACACTTCCTCCTCAATCACACCATTGAGGAACACGGTCTTTACATCCATCTGATGTGACCTCCAACCCATAATTGAAGCAAGATAAATAATAGTCCTAGTGGAAGTGTACTTGGCGATCGGAGAAAAGGTCTCCTCATAGTCCTCTCCCTCTTTCTGGGAGAACCCTCTTGCCACAAACCTCGCTTTGTACTTCTTGATGCTATCATCTGTTGCATGCTTGATCTTTTAGATCCACTTGGAAGTCATTATTGACTTCCCTTTTGGTCTTGGAACTATCTCCCACAAATCATTCTCCATGATGGATTGACACTACTCCATCATGTCATCCTTCCAGACTTGCTGACCTGCTACCTCCTCATAACTGGAAGGTTCAGAATCAATGATGTGGCTTATCAATGCCATATAACTCAAGAACCTCTGTGGTCGTCTGCTCTCCTTGAAAGTACCTCTGGGGGTTGCATGCCTCTTTGCATCCTGCAAAGTGTCACGAAGCCATGGCGACCTCTTCCTGGTCCCTGCAACATCTCTAGGTGGGTCCATTGGCTCTGCTGGCTCTATTGACTCTTGATAGTTTGAAGGATGAACAACATTACTAGAGGGATTTGTTTGTACCCACATCCTTTGGAGTTTTCTGCTCCTCATTATCAATCTCCATATGAGATTTTGTAGACCTCCTAAAGGCTACCTCCTCATCAAAAGTAACTTCTCGACTAACCTCGATCTGACATTGTCCCGAAATGTAGATCCTGTAGGCCTTCTAAGTCTCGTTGTATCCCACAAAGGTAACCTTCTTCTTAGAAGGTTTTAACTTCTTCCTCTTCTCCTTGGGCACGTGGATGTATACTGGACAACCAAAGATCCTCAAATGACTGACCTTTGGCTTCACTCCTGTGAATGCCTCCTTAGGAGCTTTGTCCTCCAATATTTGGTGAGGACTCTTGTTCTGAACATAAACTGTTCTACTTGATGCTTTTGCCCATAAGAACATGGGTAAATCCTAATCATGAATCATCAAATTGACAACCTGCACAATGGACCTGTTCTTCCTTTCTGCAACCCCATTATTTGAAGGTTTCAAGGAACTATCAACTCCCTCTTGATCCCTGCCTCCTTATAGAAGTCACTAAAGTCCTTGGAAGTATACTTTCCTCCATTATCTGACCTCAAAACCTTGATCTTCTTCCCTGTCAAGTTTTCTACTTGACCCTTGAACTCCTGAAACTTGTTGAAGACCTCATCCTTGGTCTTCATGAAGTAGATCCATGTCTTTTGCGAGAAATCATCAATGAATGCCACATAGTACATGAAGCCACCCAAAGATGAAAATATCATTTGTCTGCATACATTTGAATGTGCTAGATCCAAGATCCCGTTAGACCTACTATCACTGCTTAGAAAAGATCCCTTGGCATTCTTGCCAAGTGCACAACCCCTGCAAACACCCTCATGCTCTGCCTTGAGCTCTGGAAGACCCATAACTATCCTTCTCAATAATGGCAAAGCCTTGTAATGCAGGTGAGCAAATCTCTGATGCCATAACTCACATAAATTGATACTATCATGTACGAATGCTTGGACTAGATGTCCTAACAATCTGTACAATCATCCCTCTCAAACACCAATCACTCTTGTCGAGTCTATGCTTGAGCCCCTAGGCCATGCAAGAACCTGACAATCTACAAATGCAACTTTGTAACCTCAATACTCCAATGCTGAAATAGAGAGTAGGTTCTTCTTCAATTTTGGTACAAACAATACATTTATCATGTGTAGAGAATCTCCAAACTCAAGCTGAAATGATGCTATCCCAACTCCTTTAATTGCATACTTGGCATTACCTTTGAGTTCCACTTGCAACGCTGAATCCTTCTTTATCAAATATGTGAGAGAATCTCGTGAACCTGTCATGTGCCTAGAAGCACCACTGCCCACCAACCAAATATCACTATTGTTTGTAATAGTGTTTGAAAGAGCGGAGACAATGAAATATTCTTTTCGAAATCCATCTGCAATCTCATCAAAGTTTAGATTGCTTTGTCTTCTTCTATGGTAGATGGTCATCATCATAATCAACATCTATTGTTGATGCATGATGCTTTCCCTTCCTTTTCTTTTGAGGACATTGGGAGGCATAACAACCAAATGTATGATGTTTGAAGCATATGATATTTGAAAGATCCTTCTTTTGATCTTGAACTAGAACTGATCTTCCACCTTTATTTTTCTTATCAATGTTTCTTCTTCCTTTTCCATTCCTTGCATGAGCTGCAAGGCTTTGAGTTTCGTCATCCCGAGGTCTCTGCAAGCTGTTATTGGACAAAAAATTGGCCTCCTCTTGGACACATTCAGTCCAAAGTCGATCAAACTCACGCAACTTGGCCCATGTACAAATACCTTGTACAAATGGATTCAATGAAGAAGGAAATCCATTAGGAGTCACTATAATCCACATTGTCAATGATATCTCCAATGGCTTTAAGTTGATCTCTCAACTAGGATATTCTCATGAGATAAGTGGCAATTGAATCTGATCTAGATATCATGATACTACGGCGCTGATGTCTTAAGGCTAATTCCATGTTCTCGAATAATCTCACCAAGTCATCAAACATTTCTTTGGCAGTCTTAAACTCGATAACAAGTGGAATCAAGTGGTTCTTTATGGAATCTATCAAAATCCTCTTAGATTTTGCTTCTTCTTTTTATGCTTGGCTTTCTCCTCACCACCTTCTAGTTCTAAGACAGTTTCCTTCACATCATTCAAAATCTCGTTTTCATCCAAGACAAGGAGTATCCTGGTCTTCCAAGATTTGAAATTTGTAGCACCATCCAAACTGTCTTCTACTCTGAGATTGGGCACCATCTTGACAAGACATTTGGAATCTGTACAAGCTGCTAAATACTAAAATCTGGTGCTGAAATCAATGATTGATCTTCAACAAAGCTCTGATACCATGATGAAATTCTAAAGTGTGTGTAGTAGAATGCAATTTTATGATCTGTTAGCGACTTCCTAATGATTTTCAAACAATATTTCTCATGCCATTGATGTCATTGAATAATTACACACAAAAAATCACAACTGTAAACGCAGTGGAAACAATAAAGATCATAGAAAGACAACCATGCATAGTAGACACAATATATTTTCACCTGAGAAACCTAATTTGGGAGAAAACCCAACTATCTTTTCTTGAGGAGACATTGTCTTTTCAGCAAGGTTTACAAATTAGAAATTTGTTTAGAAATCTGAGGCAACATTACAGGTCAATTCACCAATCAAACGTGGTCAAACAACTATTGGTCAATGCTTGTCAAACCAGTAAAAATAACTTGGTCAACACTGGTCAAACTACGCCCTGCAGTCCAACTCACACGTGTAGCTTGTGGTCAACTTGCATGTGCGACCTGCAATCAACTTGGCCTGTGGTCAAACTTTGTCAAACAATCACACATGCAGCTTGGTCAAACTTGGTCAAATTGCGGTCAATCCTCACATGTGCGGTTTGGTCAAACTCATTCAAATTTCGGTCAATCCTTGCATGTGCAACCTGGTAAAACTCGGTCCAATTCTGTTAAAATTTGGCAGCTCAAGGATGAATTTCTCCTAGAAGAAATCATGTCTTTCAATTCTGTTTGAACTTCCTCTAATAAAATCTCATTTATGATAATCCTAATATGACTTTCTAAAAATAGTAAGTCACATCTCAATTTGGAAGTGACTTTCCAAAAATAGAAAGTCATGTCTAATTGATCAAGGATGATATCATCATATGAAATCCACTTTATAATCAAATCAATCATGATTATACAAGTCAAGAATTAGTATTACTATTTTTATCCTTACTAGTATTATTTTTATTATGATACTACTATTTATAAAATAGTCTAAAGTCATTCATCTTTAATGGATTAATAAAATCGAATTCTCTCATGAAATAAGTAAATTAAAATGAGAATACCTCTCTCCTGGAATAAAACAGTAACTCCACATTTAAGAGAATGTAACTCTCCCTGACTAATTCAATGTATTGCAATAGTGTAACTCCTCCTCATTAAATGCACTTGTAACTCCCTCATTCAATTTGATTTGTAACTCTCACCAAATATTCTCTCATGTCTTGTTGTAACTCTCTATCTTCCTAATTCGAATTGTAACCCCTGAAGACATGTGTACCTCTCTCTCTATTCTTGGGATGAGTTACACTTCTCCTCTAGTAACTCTTTCCTCATGAAATTCAATTCTCCTGTTATTGGCTCAAAGCATGAATTCATTTTGTAACTCCTCTCCTTTCTCATCTATTTAAGCAAGAGCAAGTGAGAGTTGAGAGTAGCATGTTCATTATGAAGGAGAGCTAGTGTTAAGTGTGTGCAAGACAAGTGTGAGAGCAAGTGAAGAGTAAGAGCAAGGGAAGCGTTGGAGCAAGTGTGAAGGACAAGATTTGATCAAGAGAAGGAGGAGACCTTCAAGCAAAGAGCAAGAGCACTTCAATTGCAAGTTGATCAGACAATGGTGACTTTATTCATTTCCTCTCTCTCCCAGTGCTCGGCTGAACAATTGAAGAAATCTAATAGAAGAAGAATCATTTGGGTTTTCCCCTTGTGGGGTTTTCCCTGGTCATTTGACCTAACTCAAAGTGTCTCATATTTGTGCTTGGCTGTTTTCATATGATCCTTAAGTTTATGTTCTATCCAGAATCGCTGATCTGAAAAGTTGTGAAGAAGAAATCTGCATTGTAAGTAATTGTAACAACATAGAACATTTAATTTTCTACAAAGTATATTTAGTTTTCTGCAAAGTACATTCAACTTTCTGCAAAGTACATTCAGTGTTCTGCTAAGTACAATTAACTTTTCGCAAAGTATTGTAACGAACAAAGTTCGTTCTTCATGTTAAATACTCGAGAAGACTTGGAATATAAAGATGTACATTGCGATACAAGAATATATATATATATATATATATATATAATATATATATATATGAAAATGTATGAGTAGAAGAATGATGATACAATTGAGAGTGAGGGGCTTGCTTATATAGGAAGCAGGTGTCCCTTTATGAACGGTCATGTCTCCTTGGACATGTCTCTTTGTCTAACTAATTATTACTTATTTACATATTATTATGTTTATTATTTATTACTTTTACATATTTACATTCATAACATTGCCTTTTTCTTCAAAAAGCTCAATTCCAGTCAGTTTTCAGCAAAGTACATTCAATTTTTTGCAAGTACATTCAGTTTTATGCATAGAACTTTGAAGTTTTTGCAAAGAATTTTTAAATCCTATGTAGAACTTTCAGATTTCAACATGGTATCAGAGCCTTGGTGAAGACAAGTCTAAGGAGATCATAGATCACTTGAAGAGACCCCACTTGCTACTAAAGTTTTATGATTAAGATGACTTCGTCGTACTTCAATATAGAGGAGAAACTGAATGATGCTTCAAACTTTGGTCCATGGAAAACAAGGGTAGATACCACTCTTGAGGAACACGAAGTTCTCGACACAGTAACTGATCCACTAGAGAATGCAAGTGTTGTTGTCAAATCCAAATATAAAAAGGGTGAAATCAAAGCTAGAAAATTATCCTTGATTCTTTTAGTGATCATATCATTACTTGTGTTTCTGGTTTGAAGAAAGCTTAAAAAATATATGACATATTAATTGGCATGTTTGCAATTAGGAACTTGAACCAGATTATTGCTTTGAAGAATCAGCTGAAGGACATCAAGATGAATAGATGAGAGACGATTCAAGCATACTTTTTATTAGTGACCAAAATCAGGAATCAATTGTCAATAGTTGGTGAAGTTGTACTCGACAAAGAAATGGTGTTGATTGTGCTTGGAGGCCTTTTTCCTGTTTGGGAGACTTTTATTTCTACCATTAGCAATATCAACACTATTCCCACATTTGATGAGTTCCTAGGAAAGTGTATCCCTGATCTCTAGAGGGAGAATTTCACATCATGAAGAAGGAGAACCTATTGCATTTTCAGCCTATGACGAGAAAAAATGTAATAAAAATAAATCTGGTTTCAAATCAAATAAAGAGAATCTAGACCTGTTAAAAGTTAGGTGCTTTAACTGTCAAAAGCATGGTCACTTTGCTTGTGACTGTAAAGAAGAATAAAAACACCTAGATTCAAAAGCAAATCCGATTATAAAAAAAACACTTTTGAAAATCAAAGAAAAGACCATCCTAAGAAAACAAGGAATCCAAGGCATAGAAATAATGCAACAGAAACTCAATCAAAATATTTTCCTGTTTTGCTCTTTCCAGTTCTTCTTCTACAGATTCATTTGATAGCTAGTTAGTTGATAGTGGTGCTTCCAAACATTTTACTAGTTATAGGGAAACACTCTCTAATCTAGTTGAGAGGGAGACTAACATAAATGTTATTCTTGGAGATAATTCTACTCACCTAGTTAAAGGTTATGGTTCAGTTTCATTTCAGTTAGATGATGACAATCTATTTTTTTGCAAGAAGTTTTGTATGAAAAAATCTTGTATCCATATTTTCTCTAGAAGATAAATGAAAGTAAGTTGCTTTTATTAATGGAAAAGTTCTAACTTGGCCTTTGAACTCAAGTATGAGAGAATCCTTCACTCTTGGATCAAGATGTGAAGGGCTTTACAAAGGCAACGGTAAACCCATTCATGCATTGGTCCATGATACCGTTCTTCAGTGTGATCTATGGCACAAAATATTTGCTCACATACACTACAAAGCCTTATCTCATGTAGGGAATATGGTTTCTGAAATGCCTGAGATCAGAATTGATCATGAAGGCATTTGCCCGTGATGTGCAGGTCGAAAGCATATAAAATGACCACTCCCTTCAAGTAGAACAAAAGCTAGTCAGGTACTTCAATTCATACGTTTTGATTTATGTGGACCTATGCTTGTTACTTCTCTTGGTGGCTACTTGTATTTCATGATTTTGGTTGATGATTTTTCTCGCAAGACATGGATATTCTTTTTGAAAAAGAAAGGGGTAGCATTTGACATGTTGAAAGATTTCAAAGCTCTGATTGAAAATCAAACTAGAAATCTAATCAAAGCTTTCAGATTTGATAATGGAGGAGAATTCACCTCCAATGATTTTAATGATCTTTGCAAAGACGCTAGAATAAAAAAAAGAAACCATTATGCCGTACAATCCACAACAAAATGGTGTCCCTGAGAGGAAGAATAAAACCATTATGGAAGTCCTTAGAGCCATGCTCCATGATCAAAAGCTACTAAAATTTCTGTGGAGAGACGCTGCAAATACTGCAATTTATGTGCAAAACAGAACTCCTCATCAGGCCTTAAACAATAAGACTCTTGAAGAAATCTTCACTAGTAAAAGGCCCGAGGTGAGTCATTTGAGAATCTTTGGCTGTTCTGTATGCTTCCATGTGCCAAAAGAGAAAAGGAACAAACTGGAAGCTTTAGGTAAGAAAGATACGTTTGTTGGTTATTGTGATAATTCAAAAGCTTATAGAATTTATGTACCTGGTCAAAGAACTATAGAGTTTAGCAAAGACGTAACATTTGATGAAGATGCAGCTCTTAGAAAAGCAAGAGACTCTCCTCCTGCCATTGCTGAAAGACAAACTGTTAAAGAAAAATAGGCTATATCTGAATTTGAACCAGAACCTGAGAATGAACTTGTTGATAATCCAATGGGTTCCATGGATCCTCTAGACCCTCCACCACATGATCCTCCTACTAGAAAGAGACCACTATGGATGCGAGATACCTTGCAAGATGCTGAACAACATGTTGCCCCAAGAGGAATGTTCAAAGAAAGTAAAAATCCAAGTCGGTTTCAAGGGTATGTTATTGCCATGAGCAACATCATTCAGGCAGAAACATGCACCTTTGAAGAAGCCACAAAAGAACAAATTTGGGAAGATGCCATGACTGAAGAATATGAGTCCATCATCCAAAATTATATCTAGGAAATGGTTCCTAGACCTCAAGGTAAATCTGTTGTCACTTCCAAATGGTTGTTTAAGATTAAACATGGTTCTGATGGTAGCCTTGAAAAATATAAGGCTAGATTTGTAGCTAAAGGTTTCTCTCAGAAAGAGGGAATAAATTACGATGAGATTTTTGTTTTTGTAGCTCAATATATTACTATTCGATCTGTTGTTGCTTTAACTGCTACCCATGGATGGACTCTTCACCAAATCGACATGAAAACTGCTTTCTTACATGGTTTCTTCAAGGAAGAGGTATTTGTGGAACAACCACAAGGCTTTGAAGAGCATGACAGGGAAACTCATGTATGCAGACTGAAGAAAGACTTATATGGGCTGAAGTGAGCTCCAAGAGCTTGATATGCTCGCATTGATAACTACCTGATAAAACTTGGTTTCACAAGAAGAAATGTAAACCCAAACCTCTACTTCAAAACAATGCAAGGTATACCTTTGATTTTGGTGTTGTATGTTGATAATTTATTCTTGACTGGAGGAGAACCTCTTATCCTCCAATGTAAGAGGCAGTTAGTTTCTAAATTTGAAATAAAAGACCTTGGTTTGATGCATTACTTTATGGGTCTAGAGGTTTGGCAATAGTTTTAAAAATCGACTGGCACGAACCAAAAACTGGTCAAATCGACCGGTTCATTAGGCAACTGGGTTGGACCCGACAAAAAACCTGGTTTAAGCGATAACTACCAAAATGGCAAAAAATCACAAAAACCGGACCAAACCAGTCGGTTTATGATGAAATCGACTGGTTTATGGTCATACTAGACGATTCAGTCATAAACCGACCGGTTCATTGCCAAGGCTGTGGCAGACGGTGGCGGACCCACACAAACTCTTTTTGGAAGCTTCTTGGGTGTTTTGGAGGGAAAGTAATTGTTGTTTCCCTCCAAAAACACCCTCCCCAAACCTTTAAGAGGAGCACCCTCCCCTCATTTGCCTCACACATCTCATTTGGAGTTTTTGTGAGTTTGATTGGGAGCTTGGAGAGTGTTGATTTTTTGATGGAGTAGTCATCTTGGAGGTTTGTAGTTGGACTTGGAGCTATTTTGGAGATAGTTTGGAGCTATTAGTAGAGTTGGCATCTTCAAGAGGAGGCTAAGGAAGCTAGTTTGATTTCCAAGTAAGGATTTTCTCTTGAAAAATTTCTCATTTTACTATTGTCCATGAATGAAATCTAATTATGTGTTCTATGCTATCAAATTTTGTAGGCTACATATGCATTAAATTTTTTACTAAATTGATATTAGGTTTTCCATTTTTCTTAGCTACAAATTTTCTTTTGAAAGACAAATTTCTTTGCAAATTTTAACTATTTCAAGCCAACATGGCTCCAAAAGCCAATGACACTGCATGGGCTCATTATGATGTGATTGATGGAAAATTGATATGCAAATTTTACAATAAAACTATTGGAGATCGGTGTATTCTCAGATTGAAACAACACTTGGCTGGGATAAGAGACCACATAAAGCCATGTGAAGCACCAAAGGAAGTGTTAGGTCTTGTTAGGGCAGAATACCTTGCCAAGTTTGAAAAGTTTGAGGAGAATAAGGCTAGGGAGAAGGCCATCCAAGAAGAAATTTCAAGGAAGAGGGAATTATTACAAGCCATGAAAGAGTGGGTATGATGATTATGAGATTCAAGCCTCCTCTTCTATCCCTTCCACCAATGATCCCTTTCACTATGTTCCTCCTGCTCTTGGCCAACAATCTAAAGGAACAGAGTGAACAAACATCCAAAGTTATTTCTCATCCTTTGCCACCACTGCTTCTGTTAATCCCACTTCCTCCCAGCCAAGTCGTCAAACCACTTTGGATGAACATTGGAAAAAATAATGCAAAGAATCTTCTTATCAATACATTGTTAGATGGTGATCTGATGATGATATCCCATTTAACACTGCTCGCTCACCTTATTACCAAGCTATGTGGGACTTTGTTATAGTTGCAGGAAATGGCTTCAAAGGCCCTACTATGCATGACTTGAGGGGAGCTCTTTTGCAAAAATATATTTCTTCCATTGATGAGTATTTGGTAGAGTATAGAGAGTCATGGCTCAAAACAGGTTGTTCCATCATGTCAGATGGATGTACCGATGGAAATAACTGCACTATCATTAATTTCCTTGTTTCTTGCCCTCAAGGAACCATGTTTTTGAGATCAGTCGATGCATATGATAAGGTGAAGGATGCAACACTTCTATTTGAGCTTTTGGATGAAATTATTTAGGAAGTGGGTGAGCAGAATGTTGTGTAGGTCATCACAAGTAACGCCTCAAACTGTGTTCTTGCTAGAAAGATACTCGAGTCCAAATATAAGACCATATTTTGGACTCCATGTGTTGCACATTGCATAGACCTCATGCTTGAGGACTTAGGCAAAGTGGAGTCGGTAAAAATCACCATAGAGCATGCCAAGTGTATTACAAAATACATCCACAACCACTTATGGATATTGAGCCTAATGAGGAAATACTCTGGGGGCAAAGAGCTTGTTGGGTCTGCAATTACAAGATTTGCAACTCACTTCCTCACGTTGCAATGTCTCAATTCTTAACAAAAAAACCCGCATAAAATGTTAATTTTGATGATTGGACTGAATCTCTGTGGGTTCGTAGACAAGATGGCAAATACACCAAAAATAAAGTTTTTGACAATTATTTTTGGAGAAGGTCTGCAGAGCTTGTGAAAATTACTGAGCCCCTTGTTAAGTTTCTAGGGATGGTGGATGGGGAAAAATTGGCCATGGGCTACATTTATGAGGCTATGGATCAGGCAAATGAGCAGATATGGGCAACTTACAAGGATAAGTTAGCTAAATATGGTCGTATATGGGAGATCATTGATAACAGATGGAACAATCAACTCCATCGTCCTATACATGCAGCTGGGTATTTTTTGAGTTCAAAGTATCATTATAAAGCTTGGCTAGGAGATTTGTAGGTTAGGGAGGTCAGAGATGGATTGATTGATTACTTGGAGTGCAGGGTCCTTAACCATGCAGACCAGTTGGAAATACATAAACAACTTACTCTTTTCAGTATGGCAGTTGGTACCTTTGGCAAAAACTTGGCAAATATGACAAGAGATGTACATCAATCAAGTAAGCAATTCCACATTGTTTTTCTTTTCAAGTTAAATTGTTTACATTTTTACAATTCAAATTATCTATAAATACTTGTAATTTGTAAATAAGTAATGAAATGAACTAAGTTACTAATTAATGTCTTTTTCTTTGCAGCACATTGGTGGGAGTTGTTTGGTGGCCAATGCCCTTAATTGCAAAAGTTTGTAATTAGAGTCCTCAACCAAACTTGTAGTGCTTCAGGTTGTGAGCACAATTGGTCTGTTTTTGTGTGCATACACACGAAGAAGAGAAACCGTTTGGAACAAAAACAGTTAAATGATCTTGTCTTCATGCAATACAACCTTTGACTAAGACACAACCAAATGATGAACAAAAGACTTGATGTAGATCCCATTGTGTTGGTAGATATTGATCCAACATCAAAATGGGTGGAGATTGAAGATCCCGAGTTTGATGCTGATTTTGATATTGACATGTCTTTAGGGGGGGATGAAGCAGATTTGGTAGCGCCATCAGAACCGGGATTGGTAGCCACATCAAGCAAAGACAAACAACCAATGGAAGGCACTAGTCGTGCAACTTGACGAACTCGTGCTTCCATTAGGTCCACTTCTATTGTTATTGGTGGTAGTGTTACTACTAAGGTTGCAAATGACACTGAGGCATCCTCAGACTCTGATCCAAATGATGTTTATGTAGCCCTTGTTGATGATCCTGTGTCTAGTAGTGGTAATGAATTTGATGATTGATCATGTGAAGGCTTATAGTCTTGTAGTAGGCCAATGGCTACATAGCTTGTAGCGTTGTTTTTGGACTTTATAGGCAATTTAGAGCCTCATTGCTCATGTATTTTGTTGATGATATGTATTGCACTCTGTGCCATTTTGATATATTCACCTTTACACGATATGTAGGTGAGCAAACTTTGCATATTTTGTCTCTATTGGCTTGGAATCATAGTTTTACATCTTAAAAATAGTTTTTTTTCATTAAAAATTAATTATTTAATGATTTTTTTAAAAACTACTTCATTGAGATTTGACCAGTCTTGGTTTGAAATCTGATTTATTAGGTGGATCAGTTCGGTAACCAGTTCTGATTTTTAAAACTATGGGTTTGGCAAAGACCTGGTGAAATTTATCTTTCTCAAGGAAAATATGTTGTTAATCTTCTTAAAAGATTTGCTATGGTAGAATGTAAGTCCATGCATACTCTTGTGGAAAAAGAAATTATGTGGCAAAGCTGCAATACCTAATCTAGCAAATCCCACAGAGTATAGACAACTCATTGGTGCTTTGATGTTTTTGGTAAACACTAGGCTTGACATATGCTTTGTTGTAAACGCTTTAAGTCAATATATGATTGATCCCTTTCATGCCCATGGATTGCTGCAAAACATGTGCTCAAATACTTGCATGGAACTATCAATCTAGGATTGAAATACACTGCAAAAAATGTAAGACTTCATGGATATACTAATGTTGATTGGGATGGTAACTCTGCTGATAGAAAGAGCACTTATGGGTGCTGCTTTAACTTGGGCTGGTAACTCTGCTTGAGCCATGATCTCTTGGATGAGCTGAAAGCATAAGTCTATTGCACTAAGTACAACTGATGCTGAGTACATTGCTGCTAGCATGACCAACTGTGAGGTAGTTTGATTAAGGAAGCTTTTTGGGGAACTATTTAAGCAAGTTACAGACACAACAATTATATATTGTGACAATAAGAGCGTGATTCGTCTTACAAAAAATCTTGTGTTTCATCACAAGTCCAAGCATATTGAGATCAAGTATCACTATATCCGGCATATGGTGCAGAGAGGAGTAGTGAGGCTCCATCACATCTCCACTGATGATCAGATAATTGACATTCTTACCAAGCCTTTACTGAAAGGAAAGTTCTTGGTTTTTAGAGAGCAACTTGGACTTATGGACATGATCCTTTGGGAAGTGGTCACAGTTGATTGAGAACTCTGAGCTACCTTTCCCCCCTGTCAGAGCTCACAGGATTAGGGAATGATGCCAGAAAGTTCTTGAGGATGAGGGACCTCTTGTGTAGTGTGTGGCACAAGAGTAGGCCTCGGTATGCATCTGCCCACAGTCTTGGACATGGGAAGGGCCACTTATCTAGCCAATAGGCGTAGTGAGACTTATCTAGGATGCATGCGTTCCACCACTTGACACTTGGTTGTGTTTGATTTTGGTTTGTGTGACTTGTTTTTTGAGTTTTGTCTATGTGATGTCTGTGTCCTATTGCCAAATTTTTGAGATGAAAATTAGTTGAGTGTAATCTTTGCCTATGTGACATGTGATGATCCTTTCCTTTCCAAATTTGTGTCAAGTGGATGATTCTTCTTTAGATTGCGACTTCATTGTTATAGATATTACAAAGCAAAGTTGAGTTAAGATGAATGAAAGAGATCAGAGGAAGCAGAGTTTTTGATGCAAAAAGAAATTCTAATATGACTTTCCAAAAATAGTAAGTCACATCTCAATTTGGAAGTGACTTTCAAAAAATAGAAAGTCATGTCTAAATGATCAAGGATGATCTCGACATATGGAATCCACTTGAAAATCAAATCAATCGTGATTATACAAGTCAAGAATTAATATTTTTATCCTAATAGTAATATAATTATATGATATTATTATTTATAAAATAGTCTAAAGTCATTCACCTTTAATGGATCAATAAAATCGAATTCTCTCATGAAATAAGTAAATTAAATTGAGAATTTCTTACTTGGAAAATTGAACGTCTCTCTTGGAATAAAATAGTAACTCCACACTTAAGAGAATATAACTCTCCTTCACTAATTCAATGTATGACAAAAGTATAACTCCTCATTAAATGCACTTGTAACTCCCTCACTCAATTCGATTTGTAACTCTCACCAAATATTCTCTCATGTCTAACTATAACTCTTTCTCCCTAATTCAAATTGTAACTCTTCAAGACGTGTACCTCTCTCTCTATTCTTGGGATGAGTTACACTTCTCCTCTAGTAAATCCTCCCTCATGGAATTCAATTCTCCTATTATTGGCTCAAGGCATGAATTCATTTTGTAACTCCTCTCCTTTCTCATCTATTTAAGCAAGAGCAAGTGAGAGTTGAGAGTAGCATGTTCATTGTGAAGGAGAGCTAGTGTTAAGTGTGTGCAAGACAAGTGTGAGAGCAAGTGAAGAGTAAGAGCAAGGGAAGAGCTGGAGCAAGAGTGAAAGACAAGATCTGATCAAGAGAAGAAGGAGATCTTCAAGCAAAGAGCAAGAACATTTCAACTGCAAGTTGATCATACATTGGTGACTTTATTCATTCTCATTCTCTCTCTTTCTGTACTCTGCTGAACAATTGAAAAAATCTAATAGCAGAAGAATCATTTGGGTTTTGCCCTGGTCATTGGACCTAACCCCAAGTATCTCATATTTGTGCTTCGCTGTATTTATATGATCCTTAAGTTTATGTTCCAGAAGAAATTTGCATTCTAAGTCATTGTAACAACATAGGACATTCAATTTTCTGCAAAGTACATTTAATCTTCTGCAAAGTACATTAAACTTTCTACATAGTACATTAAGTTTTCTGCAAATGACGTTCAACTTTTGTTAAGTACATTTAGTTCAATTCAATTTTCTGCAAAGTACATTCAATTTTCTCCATAGAACTTTCAAGTTTGTGCAAATAATTTTTAAATTTTTGCATAGAACTTTCAGGTTTTAATAAATTCTTCACATGCACAACCTCCAAGCCCAAGGTATAGATAGAATGATGAAGAAAAGATGAAAGATGAACACATTTCTCCTTATTTGAATTTCTCCAGTAGAAATAATGAATGGACTTGCTATGTTGATGAGTGTCTCCTCATGTGCACGTCTATTTATATAGATCTTTAATGTTGAGTGGAGACCCACTAAGAAACCCCTCATCACAAGAAACCCCTTAGTGAGCCTACATTACAACTCAACATTAGACTATAATTGTTTATTCCACTAGTGGGTAAAAAACCCATTAAATAAACAAATCAAACCCACTCTATAAAAAATATATCACTCCATCCCAAAGCAGGAAATGTGAGTACTGTGGGCCAATCTTCCTGAGCCAAACACCAGGTCTAATGGGAGAAGGATTGCCTTGGGCCATTCACCCTTTAGCCAAATCAGCGTGGCCCCTTGGGTGAATGTATCATTCCCCCTAGTCAATTCGGCATGACCTCGTTGGATAATGTTTGCCTGATGCGACAGACAACAAAAACATCAACACATTTGAAGGAACAAACCCTTCTTAGTCTTTTGTTGTCGGTATTTGGAGAATCTTCTTCTATGGATCATTTAAATATTAAAGATATGCCACGTGCTACTAGTATTTTGTGAAAAATTAAGGTATTGGATGCATTTAATTATTGCTTGACAGTGAAAATAGGATTAAAACTTACCTTCCAATAGCATATTTCATTGTGCATGTGAAGTTTAACATACTCTACCCTCTTTTTGGATATGATGTGTGCTATAAATGAGGGTCCTAGAGGATACAAGCCCATACAGATATGAAAATTATGTGCTACTCTTTTGGACAAGGAGAGAGTATAGGTGAGAAAGTTGTCGAGTCATTTTTGATTTTTTTTTACATGGGGGTTGCTAGATTATCATAGATGGATGGACAAATAAATAATGAAAACCTTGAACAATTCTTTTCTTTTCTTTAGGGAAATTTTTCTTAGTGTCCATGAATCACAAAATATGAAAATTTCTTTACCACCTTTCATGATAAGGAGAGAGCAGGTTTTGAGAAAGTTATTAAGCCATTTCAATGTGCTTCATTGAGGTAGGGTTGCTCAATTATTATCGATGGACGACAAAAACAAAGAAAGGAACCTTCTTCAAAACATAAATTTTTCTTCTCCTTCAAGGCCATTTGTCTTGATGTCCATGAATTGAATGCGGAAGGAGAAAAATGTCCTATTCTAGTTGAAGTTTCTTCTTGAGACTACAAACTTAGAAAGGGTGTTTCCCCCAATAATGTTGTGTAACTCAATACAATTTATCTTTTGAAAGCTATAGATTTGCTTGTACATAACACATATAATCATATCTATTCGAAATGTTTTCATGTTTAAGCTATGAATAGTATGTTAAAGGACATGGCGATATGATTGGTTTGCGTGTTGTATTTCTCTAGGTCGAGTTTCCTTGAAGTGATTTTGTGTTATCATCATTAATGACATGTTGGTTTCTTAGATGTGGATTGACTTTTGAGATTAACATAGAAGTAGAGGTTGATTTTGGATGATAGGGTTTGGTTTGAGGTAAACTTATTGGTGACGTTGTTGAGCCTATAGAGATGTAATTGGCTTAATAGACACACATTTGCTCATTAAGGAGTGGCTTATAGAACTATTGATTCCATGTGTGAGAGGATATATAAAAACTCGTGGACAAAAGGATGGACTAGTATACCATTATCGACATGGAGGAAGAAGATCTTGTAATTTACTACTAGAAATACCTCAACACACCATTACACATGACAACTTATGCTGAATTCACAATGGCATTTTACTGGAGAGTAATCAATGATAATCAACGCATAGTTTATTGCCTTTATACATGGACAACACAAATAGGATCCAAGGATGCAAGGGAGAGATGAGCATGAAGGATCCTATGTTGGAAATTTGATTGAAAGATTGAATTTCTCATCATGATAATTACTTGTGAAAATGTTTAGAGTTCCTTTTAGCCTTTCTTGTTATTCATCAATCAATTTTCAAGTTAACCATTCAAATGCAAGAAGAAAATAGAGATCATAGTACAAAAGAGACAAAAGACACCAAAGATTAGGCTAGAGGCTACGGAAAAACCCATCAGTCCTTTCCTTATAGATTCTTCGTCATCAAGAGAAATCCTAAGTCAAGTTAACCAATGATCAAAGTGCCAAGTCAACCCTCCAAACTTTGCCATGATTTATCCACAAGATAGTCAACCAATCTGCCACATGCCTGCCTTTTAGATGCCTTGTCTCACAGAGATAGGCAACTCACATCACACGAGAATAATGGCCTTCCTATAGCTTGCTTTACACAAAAATAGTAGCCTTCTTGTAGCTTGCATCACATAGAGATTATAGAATTCTTGTAGCTCACGTCATACAAAGATTATAACCTTCCTGTAGCTTGCATCATATAGAGTTTATAGCCTTCATGTAGCTCACATCACATAGAAATACCAATCCTCCTGTAGGTTGCATTCATCAGAGATAATTGTGTTCCTGTAGCTTGCATTCTTCAAAAATAATGGTGCCTTAGTAAGTTGGTATACCACAAAAGTATCTGCCTTAGACATCTGAATTCTTCACCACAAATGATCACCGAATTTCTTCCACAAATTAACTCAGAATTGCTTTCAAAATAGTGGAGGGTAGGTGCCAATATATAGTTGTTTGTTCATGCGAAGGGTTATGTCCTTTGGGCTGGATGACTTGTCCACTAGAGGGCTGACTTGGTTAGGTTAGAGACACTAAAATATGTCTTTTAAAAGTCAAATTTTTTTTTTTTCAAATGTCCAAATGGGACATGATACAAATAAAGTTTTCTTTTGGCATGAAGAACATGCTCGACGAAGTAAATATATAAATGATAAAATATATTTACGAAGACCAAACCTAGCTACAATTCCAACACTCCCTCTTAACTAGGGACTTATTCATAATGACTCATTGAGATATACTCAAGTTGAAGACTTCTATGATAAAGGGTCCAGATTGATAAGCATCATTGATGGTCATATCATCATAACCAACATTGTCAAATTACTAAGGCCTTGACAAGTAAGCTCTATCTCTCCACTAGATCAGAGCACAATGTTGGGAGGCATTCAATAGGACACCACTGCCTCTCAAGGCACATACCCCACCTAGGTTCACCAAGGTATGTCCTCACAGGACCATTTCCTAATCCCAAGGAAATGTTAGTCCACTGGACCTTTCTTTATCAAGACTATGTACTTGACTTAGGGTGTTAATCTTAATTGACCACATCACAAGACCCAAGAATGTTTGTCCAAAATGCTTATCTAGTCCACCATTCTCCTTATCCATGTCCATGTACTTGACTTATGACTGTTAGTCTTGGTCACAGTATATGACACAGGGAGAACTATGTGTCCAACCTCACTCCCTCTCAACTTGGGAGGAGAAATACACAGGCCCAAGCTTGTCTCCGAAATACTCATACTTCCCTTACATCAACTACTTGTTCAATTGTGGAGATCAATTGTAGCTTCTTGGCTCCTATCTGCACCATGCTCTTGAATCATAAAGTGCTTCGACCTAGGCACATACTTCCCTTACATCAACTACTTGTTCAATTGTGGAGATCAATTGTAGCTTCTTGGCTCCTATCTGCACCATGCTCTTGAATCATAAAGTGCTTCGACCTAGGCACATACTTCCCTTACATCAACTACTTGTTCAATTGTGGAGATCAATTGTAGCTTCTTGGCTCCTATCTGCACCATGCTCTTGAATCATAAAGTGCTTCGACCTAGGCACTCTAACCCTGGGCCTAGGCACTCCAACCCTGGCTTAGTAAAGGTTACAGCTCCCTAGTCCTCATTGAGCGACAATGCTTCCAGGCATAGTTCTAGGCAAGTGTGCCAAGCTGCTGTCTCCTTCTCCTCCCTGTCCAGAAATCTCCCTTGCTCTCTTGCACTCCTTCTCTCAATCTGCTCATGAAAGAATGAATGACCTTTTCCTCCTTTTCCTCCTTTAATCTAACCTAAGTGACTTTTGGGTGATCCCTAAATCCAATGGCTGAAATAGATTGAGATCAAGGGCTGAGATTAAATGCTCATTTAAATCTCACTTTCTATTTTTTAATTCACCCCACTTTATAAAGACCCACTTAGTCATTTATTTCCAAAGTCACTTTTCCTTTCTAATTTTACATTGACTTTATAAAAGTCACTTTAAAATTAGACTTTAGTAACTTTATCACTTAAAGTTACTTTTAAATTAGATTTGACTTTATAAAAATTATAAAGTTACTTTAGGAGAAAAATTAAATTCTTTTGGACACTTTTCCATAGGCCAAAGATCAAAGCCTTAGGGAACCACTTGTCCTCCGGTACCAAATCTCAACACTCCCTCTTATCGAGGAAGGTGTTCCTCACCACACCCATCTTGTCTCTGAAGTAGACATGCTTGCCTCGTGGCAAGGCTTTGGTAAGAATGTTTGCTACCTGCTCATCAGTGGAAATATACTCAAGCTTCACAGCTCCCTTATGAACATAGTCTCTGATGAAATGATATCTGATCCCGATATGCTTTGACCTGTCATGAAATACTGGATTCTCCGTGAGTTTAATGCAACTCTGATTATCACAGTAAATCACTGAAGGTCTCAATGGCTGACCAAATAAGCAAAACAACATCTTGCGAAGCCAGATGGCCTCACAACTAGCTAGACTGGCTGCCATATACTCTGCTTCTGCTGAACTCAGTGCTACTAACTGCTGCTTCCGGCTGAACCATGACACTACTGCTGAACCCAACCCAAAACAACACCCTGAAGTGCTCTTCCTATCAGAAGCACAACCTGCCCAATCAGAATCAGTGTATCCTACCAATCTCACTCCATCTCCCTGCCTGTAGTCCAGACCATAATCCACTGTCCCTGCAAGTACCGCAAAATGTGTTTTGCAGCCACCCAGTGAACCTTCCTAGGCTCACACATAAACTGACTCATCGTGTTGACTGCAAAACAGATATCTGGTCTAGGGTTGACCAAATACATCAAGGAACCAATCAGCTGCCTGTACAATGTGGGATCCACCAACTCGGAATCCGAAGCATGAAGCTTCTTCCAGTTGGTGATCATCGGTGTCGACATGGGTCTACAATCCTCCATGTGGAATCTGCTAAGGATGTCCACAATATACTTCCCCCGCCCCAGGAAGAAATGCCCCTCCTCCTACCACACCTCCAAACCTAAAAAGTAATGCATCAAGCCAATGTCCTTCATCTCAAACTCCGTCGCAAGATCTCT
>APFE030981983.1:204473-319517 GCA_000404065.3 Pinus taeda
CATCAGTAGGCACAACAACAGGGGTCTGAGTGGTATGCACCATGATATCCCAGACTTCTGCCTCCTCAAAGATACTCTGCATTCTCTCCTTCCAAACGCTGTAATTTGCATGCCCATCCAACCTATCCTCCACCCTCAATCCCAATGACATCCTGCTGTCCTAAAACTAAAAAATAGCACTACTGTAGTAAAGATAAAACTGCTGTTTGTGAAAAATCAGCTTGCTGGAATTTTCTGAGTGAAAAATTAGCAGGCTATAATTTTCCTCCTTGCTGTCCCAAACTGCACTTCAGCACTCAAGCTCTGATACCATGTAAAAATTTCTCATTTCCCACCCCAGTTTTCAGTTTTACCTTATTTCTCCAATATAGTTAAATGCCCTTTCCCATATCCATACATTCAACAACTGGAAAATAAATATTGTTGAAAACACAAATTCTGAAAATTTTACAGAATGCTGGAAAATGCAGAAAGAAAAAAATCAGCGGGTACAAACATCCATTTAACACATTTAAACACAGTGATTTTTGGTCAAGATGACCTGGAAAACCCCCCTACAACTCTTGGGGAAAACCAGTTTGAGAGCTTTTTCTTATTTCTGAAAATGCTTTTTACAGTGAGAAATATTCAGCAAAAAATCAACAAGCAAACTTTTACAACTTATCTCGTTTTCCGTGCCTCACAGCCAACTGGAAAATACTTGCGAATAGCAAAACAGGACAGCAATAAATGCTGTACGGCCTCTTCGATTTTCGTGCCCACTTTCAACCTTAAATGCTGTTGTACAACCTCCCTAGAATGCATGCCAAGCTGCCATAAATACGCTGTATGGACCTCGATTTGTGTGCAGAAAAATCCAGCAATATGCTGTACTGATTTGCCTCGATTTGCGTGCCAAAGTACAACCACTTGCTGTACGACCTTCCTTGGAAAATGTGCCAGCAAATTGCTCCTCATTTTTTGTGCAAACTGCTCCTCGATTTCTGTGCAAACAGCGGTACGGATTTCTAGAAAATCATGCCAAAATTTGCCTTTCACTGTGTGCTAACTCAGTTGTATGAATTTGCTAAACTGTTGCCTTGGAATGTGTGCCAAGCTGCTGTCTCCTTCTCCTCCCTGTCCAGAAATCTCCCTTGCTCTCTTGCTCTCCTTCTCTCAATCTGCTCATGAAAGAATGAATGACCTTTTCCTCCTTTAATCTAATCCTAAGTGACTTTTGGGTGATCCCTAAATCCAATGGCTGTAATAGATTGAGATCAAGGGCTGAGATTAAATGCTCATCTAAATCTCACTTTCTATTTTTTAATTCACCCCACTTTAATAAAGACCCACTTAGTGATTTATGTACAAAGTCACTTTTCCTTTCTAATTTTACATTGACTTTATTAAAGTCACTTTAAAATTAGATTTTAGTAACTTTATCACTTAAAGTCACTTTTAAATTAGATTTGACTTTATAAAAATTATAAAGTCACTTTAGGAGAAAAACTAAATTCTTTTGGACACTTTTCCCTAGGGCAAAGATCAAAGCCTTAGGGAACCACCTGTCCTCCGGTACCAAATCTCAACACAGAGGCCAGACTTTGATACCATGTTAATTTCTAACTCCACCATTCTGGTTAATTACTTCCTAGCATATTAACTCTACTAAATTAAAAACACGCTTGAGATTTTAACACTAAGCAGAAGCAAATTAAAAAATGCCAATCTCAATCACATGCACACAAAATTTTTGCCCGTCAAACTTTGTTGTTTCATTTATTGAAGTCTACAACATACAAGGACTCCCTTCCAGGGACAATGGGCCTTTGATGAAAAATACCAATACAACGAGAACTTGGAATTGATCTAGTTGAACAAACTTTTGACCTATCCTTTGATTTGCACGCTGATCTCGTTCCTTCCCATGTTGCCCCTTGCACTTTTCCTTGAACCTCACACACTTGAATAAAAGTTCTTTTTCACCCAATCACTAAGATTTCACTATCTCATTGCGTCTTGTGATCAAATGCAGGGCATGAATTTCACTCACAATACGACAATCAAAATTTAACCTAAAATTTACTAATTTAATTGCAAATACTTACTTGGAACTCCCGTTTGAAGTCGATTTTGGTTGTCGTTGCTCCCAATTTGCTCATGCTACCAAACCGACCATTTCCTCCCATCCTATCTGGGATCAACCTATTTGGTTTCCAAATCCAGAAGACTTTGAAATTGAGGTCTTTTGGCCCTCGTGCCCAAAACCCCAAGAACAATGCTCAAATATCGATTTCACAGTTAATTTCACTTCTTTCGCTGCGACTCTTCCTCTCTTTCATTCCCCTCTGGTTCACCAAAAAATTTCCCCTTTCGTTTGCCCTTGTTCTAGATTGAAAATTTTGCCTCACCCTCCATTTCTCCCCGTTGAAAGTCCTCCGTCTATCCCCTTATATTCATGAGGTGCCTTCCTCCTCTCACAATCTCTCCACCGTTCTCCATTACTTCAACGTCATGTCATTAAACTATTCCTAAATTCTCAAGCGATGACCGCCTTCTAACACGGTAGGTTCATGGTTGAGTTTGCTGCCTTCATTTTTACGACATGTTTTTTATTCCCTCCATTTATATTCTATGTTTTTCTTATTTATAGTGTATTCTTTTGATTGTATCCCAATACATTTTAGTTCCTTTTGTTAATATAATATAAATAGTATATACTTTAGTTTGTTTAGTATATATTATATATACAATTTCCCTTTTTTATTTTGTATACATAATATATATGATATTTGATTTATGTTACTAATATAAACAATTAAGTAACAAATTATAAGTATTAATTCTATAAAAAAAATAATATTTACTATTTTTTTTTAGAGTGTTATGTTTAGGGCAAGATATACCATCTTAATGGTTTAGGTATTTAATCTAGTATTTTTATTAATTAATTTGTTTATCCTTTATAATCACTCAGTAAGTACACTAATGCAATTCATACGATGCATGCATACGTAGCTATCATATGCATGCCTCGTATGCATGCTAATACTCCTATTCTACCCATAATTCGTGGTGGGTCGTTACATCAAAGATGTGTCTTCTCCTTTAGCCTAGCTTCCCTTTTATAAGTTTGATTTTTCACTGAATCCACGACCCTAATATACAAAGTGATTGACGGTTGAGATTAGATCTCAACATCACTTGAGATTAACAATCGAAATTCATCTAATTCACTAATGTAAATAACTTTTGCTTTTCATTAGCTTAACTCACCTTATCTTATAAAAGTCAATTACTTTAATAATGAAATGAATTGCTAAGGTTAAGGATCAATTAGGGGACTGCACATCCTTTAGACACTTAGGCTTGTGCGGAAGTACCTACCCGAGCTACAAACATCAACATGCAATGCATAGATCACGAGTTCCTTTAGTCGCAAGAGAAATTTGTTAAAGTACATTGATAATGTGAAGAGACACCCATGATTGTTGGGTACTTGGTCTTCATCCATAGTATTTTTAACTATTGTTGGATAGAGTTTTAATTTACTATGATGGGCCTTACAAGGATTGGGGATGAATCTTGAAGTTATTGTTTTGGAGTAGTCTAGTAGAGATGGCCTCTCAAAGTTATTTATGGACTTTTATTTCCCACCAATTGATGATGCAAATCTTGAAAGTGAGTGGTTACTTCAACCGCCAATGGCTAATAATGACATTGAGGAATGCATAACCTTTATAGATGATCCAAATGAATAACCCTTTTCTATCCTCTTCTATATTAAGCTTTAAAGTTTTGATTGTGCCTATAAATTGTAAACATTAATAATAATAGTTAGTTGATATGTCTAGTACCAGGTTCACGCTTTGATACCAAAATTGATTAGATTGGACCTTGGTCACAAGATTGGCCTTGATACTTATAGATATGAGGCAACTTTGGTGGGTTGAATTAGGTCATAGTTTAGGGTGTGTGTGTGTGAATTGAATCATTGTGCTGAGTCAAATTTGAGTGGGTATTAGGCTGACTTATTCATGTTGATGTTGACCTAGGGACAAATTAGGCCTCACCTAAGGATGATGGCTCTCTACCATTCTTTTTCTTAAAAGAAGAAATTCTCTTTTGAGTTGTTCTTCTTATCAATAATTTGAAGCCTCAAGGTATTTGTGTGTGTCCATTGGACGTGGTACAATTTTCTAGCACCATTCCTTATCTTATCTTCTATTTATTGTATGGTGTCCTCAAAAGTTTGATCCATTCGGTCATGTCTAACATCTTGATTTGTCTTTTTCCTCTTCATCATCTATGGCTCTTAGAATTTCTACATCATGCTAAATATTGGATGGATGCTTTAGTATGGTGAAAAATTTAACTAAAAGAGTTTTTTTGTTTTTGTTGTTTTTTTAATCTATAATTTAATATATAGTCCATATCAAGTTAGCCTTAATTTGTACAAGATCTCTTGCTGACTCCCCATTGATCATACCTAAGCTCAATACCTAGTTGAGAATGATGCTCCAAATGCTTAACATGGTTGTGTGGATCCAAATATATAGATCTAGCCATATGCAAAAAGTTGTCCACATAAGTGCAAAATGTTGGATGTGGATTTGGAAGGCAGACTACTGGAGAATAGGTAAGCTGAAAATTGGGAGTCATAACTAGCTATTGGGATTTTTTCCAAGAGGAATTTAGATCTACAATTGCTTTCTTCAATTTCTATTCATAAAGCTACTAGAATTGCTTTGTTTCTATTCATAAAGCTACTAGAATTTCTTTTAGTCTCACGATCCTCTTTTTCCCTTGGAAAACCTGCAAAATATATTGTTTTTTCTTGTTTTTGGTCCAAGAAAGAGTTTTGATAGTACTTGTTAAGCACCTTAGATTTGAAATTTATATCACATACAAGATATCCAAGAATAAGATTAAAATCCCCTTGATTAAATGAAAATACCCTTAAGGTTGGGAATCCACTCTTGTTCACTAGCTTCTCAAGGTTGGACAACCTTTCAGTGAGCTAAGCTCCAAATACAATATACTCCTCACCTTTCATAAGGAGGACTCCATCCTTATTTATAGCTAAAAGGAGAACCCTGATCGTAACAACCTCCTAACTACCTAATGGGCCTTCACTATGAGGCCACATTACAATTATTTAATCATAATGCTAACTAACATAGTGGGCCTTATTAAATAATAACAAACATAGTGGACATAGTCGGTTGGGAATCCACTCTTGTTCACTAGCTTCTCAAGGTTGGACAACCTTTCAGTGAGCTAAGCTCCAAATACAATATACTCCTCACCTTTCATAAGGACTCCATCCTTATTTATAGCTAAAAGGAGAACCCTGATCGTAACAACCTCCTAACTACCTAATGGGCCTTCACTATGAGGCCACATTACAATTATTTAATCATAATGCTAACTAACATAGTGGGCCTTATTTAATAATAACAAACATAGTGGACATAGTCTACCTTTTGCTGAATGATGTCCACTGTTATTACTCCAATGGGCCCATTGGACCCCCGTTATACACCTAGGGCAGATTCCAACTTCAAATCTTTTCCTAGATAGTTGAGTGTGAGGTTTTGGGTATGGTACATAGGGTTATCACAAAATTTTATCTTTTTTGAGCATACATGAGATATATGGAGTGGTAATTTAATTTGGGTATGTTGTTGGTATTTTATGAGTTAGGTACATTGTATTAGGTTAACCTTGACTTGGTGAATGACACATTGTGTTAAGCCTCGTTTTAGGATAGTAATGTTGGTTTCTGGGCCGATGGTTTTGGTAGCCCATGGTGTTGTGCTTGAGGATTGCATGTAATGAAGCCTTTAAAAGGCTTGGGATATTCCATTGTAATTGGCCTGGAGGTGAGCAGCAAAGGTTCAGTTGTCTAGCTTGACTGGATGAGGCCAAGTGAACAAAGATATCTTTGGTTGGTTTTTCCTGCAAGGGTTTTCCAAGGCAAATTGTGCGTCAATGATGTGTGCATCATTTATGTGTTTTGTTGTTGCTGGTTAATTATTTCTCTCGTAGGCTTTGTTTATTTTTAATGCGTTGCAAATATATTATAGTTTCATTTTCTGGTTCTTGTATTTTCTTTGGAATGTAGTGGTAGCTATGATCTGAGCCTAGCTGGGCAACGTTTGATATAGAATTATACACTTTATTTTGGCACTCATTCTATACAAAGATCTATCTTGTATCGCTTTTAACCACATGCATTATTTTATCACTAGTCATGTGTAACTACCTGTTATGAATAAAAAATAGATATAAAATAATGTAAATATAGATAATAACACTACATCAAAAACAATGATTAATTAGTGATTAGTTTAGTGATGATGCGCGTCCTTAAAGGACATGATCATTCATAAAGGGACATCTGCCTAGATATATAAAGCAGGTCCTCATTGTAACATTGAACAACACTTATATGTTTTATATATAATAAATTATTATTACAAAATACCTCTTGTGTATTTTTACATTCAAGCCAACAAGCTATAAGTTTTGTTGCTTCAGTGGTATCATAGCCATGTCGCACAATATAATCATGCGAGTCTTTGAACATTGTTTGCCGCACAATATGCCATTACGTTTACGTCCTGAGTGTGTTGAGCGGTTTAGTAAAATTCAAGAAGCATTTTAGCGTTTAGAAAATTAATTTGCAGAAGTTGAAGCATGTCGAAAGGAAATCGATAATAATGAAGATAATAGCGACAGTGAAGAAACGAAACAAGGTGAAGTAGGAGAAGAAGATTTTGATTAGATTGACGATAATGAAAATGAAGATGTAATAGATAATGATGTCAATCAAGATGAGGATCCAGCTGAAGCTGACCTTAATGTCAAAAAGGATGAAGTTATTGAAAACACAGCACTCGAAGATGTAGAATCTATAAAAGAGGAAGTAAAACAATATACAATGAATGAACAAAATGAGACTCCGGAGACTAATCAAATGAAAAACAACCTAACAATTTATAGAAAATGCAGAGAAGGATTTAATGATGATGAAATACCCAAGAACAGATATTCTGAAATCAACCATCTAAGTTATAGACATGAAAAACTGAAATATAGAAAATATCAAGTCTGCCACAAGACATGTAAACTTGAAATACCAATCCCCATTAAAAATAGTGGAATAAGCAGTCAGCAAGGTAGATGCAGAGATGGAATATCAATGCATAGAGGTACTGATAACTGGCAGTCAAAGGGATCCTCTTGTGACAATGAAAGTGTTATCAATGATCACTGCAATCTTAATAAAGAGCAGTGGCTTGAGTTCAGAGAGCTTGCAGGAGCCCAAACAGAGGTGCATGCAGTTGTGCTTGACTTGCGTACTAAATTATGCATAAGCAGGGCAGTAAAACGTACTGAACACGAGGGAGGCTTGCAAGGAGGTAGAGCTGCAATTACTATCAATCAGATGGTACAAGCCAAAAAACCACCTACCTTGAGTCAGGGATTCTCCTGCATCATGTTTTGTCAAACAGAATCTGATGTGGAGAAGGCCATATCTGTGTACAAAGAGCTGTGTCTAGATGATGTTCTTCCATCTGGTATGTATGGAGACAAACCTGAAGGTGGTATGCTGCATTACTTTAAGAAGAAAGGGATTCACAAAATTGTAACTCTAGCAGTAAAAACATTGAGTTGTTAAATAGGCACCATACAAGTCAGAGGAATTCTGAGAAATTGGACACACAAGATGAAGCAAGTTATTCCATGCAATAAAACTTCAGATAGGAAGGAAACCGAAAGCAATGTTGTGCAGAGCTATGGTCGCAGTGTCAGTGGGACATCTTCAAATGACTGCGTCCAAACCCTTGCCTTTCCATTTATTTCAACATCTGATTTTCATTTTGACCATGAAAAAACAGCTAATATAATTATAGGGAAAGTTTCAGAGTTTTTGGAGATGCACAAAGCTTCAGATTTCAGACTTATTATGGTAGACTTGGTTCTTGACTCTAATATGCTTTTAAGGGTTCGTGCCAAGGCAGCTAAAAAGAGATTGGATTCTAAAAAGTTTCTTACATTTGTGGGTGACATCACAAAGCTATATTCAAAAGGGGGCCTAAAGTGTAACATAATTGCGAATGCTGCTAACTGGCACTTGAAAGCAGGGGGCTGTTGTGTCAATTCAGCCATATTCAAGGCTGCAGGCCCTGATTTTGAGTTTGTTACAAAAGAACGTGCTAAAACACTCAGCGTTGGGAGTGCTCTTGTTGTTTCCCTTCCTCAAAGCTCTCAGTTATACAAAAAAGAAGGGGTCACCCATGTGATACATGTTGTTGGTCCAAACATGAATCCACAAAGACCCAAATTATCTTGTAGGAGACTATGTAAAAGGTTGCAAAGTTCTACATGACACCCATTAATCTCTTTTTGGTGATAAAGAGCTTGCTAGCCCGGAGACTGTTGAAAAAACTGAAAAGAGTGATTTGGAACCTAATTATGAATGTATCAAGAATGATTTTACAGTGTGCGACGATGTTCTCGGTGGAGGACATCATGGAGTTGTGAAGAAGTGTGTCTGCAATAAAACAGGACGAAAATATGCTTGCAAAGCTATACGCAACAAGGAAGTTGTACAATGCGAGATATCATTTATATGACGACTATCAGGTCATCTACAAATCATCCAATTCTTATCTGTATACGAAGATGAACAATTTATTTACATGATTATGGAGCTCTGTAATTGCGGAGATTTGCATAGTGTGATCGACCAAAAGGGCTCTCTTTGTGAGAGAGAAGCCATCAAAATAATCAAATCTCTGTTAGAGGCTCTCGACTACGTAAACACCAACCATATTGTCCATGGAGACGTAAAATCTGAAAATATATTGGCCTTGGGATCAATGTTTTAAAATCCGGGACTGGTGACCGGACCGGTCCACCTAATGAATTGGGTTTCAAACCGGAACCTGGACTGGTCAGGTCTAAACGAATCGGTTTTAGAAAAATACATTAAATAATTAATTTTTAATGAAAAAACTATTTTTTAAGATTGAAAACCATTGTTGCAAGTCAATAGAGACAAAATATGCAAAGATTGCTCATTTATATACCATGTGAAGGTGAATATATCAAAATGGCACCGAGTGCAATACATATCATCGAAAAAATACATAAGCAATCAGGCTTTAAATGGTCTATAGAGTGCAAAAACAAAGCCTACAAACTATGGGGCCATGGCCTACTACAAGTCTACATATATTATAATAGTGATCAACATTATCACTTGAAACTTCTCATGAGTCATCATGATCAAACTCAGTTGGTTGAGTCTCGACTCCCAAACTCTGCGACTGCTTGAGTCACAAACTTTTCTATTGGTTCAATGACTTGAGTCTCAAACTTTTGAAGGTATTCTTCCCTTTTGAGTCATTTGGTGCTTGAATGGCTTTACATGGCCTCCTATTGAGTCATTTGGTGCTTGAATGGCTTTACATGGCCTCCTATCCCAGCCAAATGTTGCTTGAACCTGTTAATACCCCCTCCAATAGATTTTTGGCAATATTTGCAGATCATTTTGCCATCAATCATGATTCATATCACAGTGAGCCCATGATGACTACTACTTAGGTTAAACTCTCTGCTGTTCCACTACTCCAGCAAAAACTCAACACTCTCCAAGCTCCGATTCAAACTCACAAAATCTCCAAATGAGATGTGTGAGGCAAATGAGGGGGTTGAGCTCGTTTTAAAGGCTTGGAGAGGGTCTTTTTGGAGGGAAAGAATCCTTATTTTCCCTCCAAAACATCCTACAAACTTGGAAACCCGCGTTGTGTGGGTCCTCCGGCCGATTCCATCCTAAACAGGCTGGTTAGGACCGTTTTTCCCTTTTTTGGGCAAAATGAAGGGTCAAACTGGGTTTTTCTATTGGTTTGACCTGGTGGGCTAGCTAATTGGCCGGTTTGACTGGTTACCGGCTCAAAATGACCGGTTTTTTAAACACTGCTTGGGATTTGAATCTTCGCAATTCGTTTCCCTTGTGGAATGTTAAGCTCACTGATTTTGATGACCTCGATATTTTCTTCGACATTTCAATAAAAAAATGAAAATAAAAATCGATGCCGCTGTCACAGGTTGTGTCCCCTGCTAATGCTGGGTCAAACATCATGTTCTCCAGGGTCAAATGCTGGGTCAAACATCATGTTCTCCAGGGTCAAATGCTGGGTCATATGCCGTGTTCCCCGGTGATAAGGTTCACATGTTTCGATATATATATATATATATGTGTGTGTGTGCGTCAGGTGTCGGTTCACATGTTTCAATATATATGTGTGTGTGTGCGCTATTGATACTCTATGGTTCAATAGTGTGGTGCAGAGAGCGTGATAACGTGGTCGAGCTTTTGTTAAATTAAATTCACATGATTTAATTAATTAAATAAAATTATTTAATTAATTGAATAAAATTATTTAAATTACTTTAAATAAATAATTTTTAAAAAATGGAACAACCCTAATCCCGAGGTGGTACTATCAATGATTACACATGCGGAAATGACATAGTCAAAGTGAAAATATTATTAAGCGATTAAGCTTTGAGGACAAAGTTTTTCGAAGAAAAGGGCAATGTTATGAATCAAAAATAGATATAAAATAATGTAAATATAAATAATAACACTACATCAAAAACAATGATTAATTAGTGATTAGTTTAATGAAGAGATGTGTCCCCAAAGGGCATGAACGTTCATAAAGGGACACCTGCCTAGTTATATAAAGCAGGCCCTCATTGTAACATTGAACATCACTTATAAAGTTATACATTTTATATATAATAAATTATTATTACAAAATACCTCGTGTATTTTTACATTCAAGCCAACAAGCTATAAGCTTTGTTACTTCACTTCCATAATACCTCTGACCTTTCGAGGGTTAGAAGTGGAAGGTTTTGATCCGCTTGAGCAACTAAAGTTGGCAGTGAGACATAGAATAAACATTCTTGTTTAGTTGAGGTGCAATATCACCAGATTTGCTCAAATTGTGGTTGTTTTGGTTTGGCTTACCATTTGAGCAAAATAATATTTTGTTTTTTAGGGCTCAACAGTATTGGGTTCTTCTTTCTGTGGATACCCTTTTTTCAGTCGAGGGGTGTGTCATCCTGTAGCCTCTTTTTTCCTTGGCCTATCTTTATGCTTAGGCCTATTTTTATGAAAAGTTGACTTACAAACATTGAGTTATCGGATAGAGCCTTCTGAGAAATTACTAAGGAGATTTAGATTTGTGTTACTGATGGGTAGTTAAATAAGAATGTAATCTGTAATGGTCGGACAAGTTAATAGATCCCTCTTGGTGGTATCTGTGTTGGTGAAATTAGTGTTATCATTTTTTGCATGGGTAACGTATTGTTTTGCTTCCCCAAACATGTAGCAGGTTTTACATGAATGGTCAAGATTTTGCTTGCATATAGAAAAAGGGAAGTAGGAATTTTGGTTTTCCTTTGTTGGGTGAATTTTGATTGTAAGTATTAAAGTTAAAAATATGCCATTCAAATATTCATATGAGAAGCGGGCATAATGTGTATTTGGTGTGCTGTTTGTGGACCTTTTGGCACACATTCTTGATTAGAGGCCTCTGAAGTAGCCTGTAATCACATTTTAATGTATTTGACTAGAACTCACATATCTTCCACCTCTAGAGATATTGAAATTCATAGTATTAGATTCTTGTTTTGCTACATGTAAACTGCATTTTGTTTCAATGTTTAGGTGGGTTATTTTTCTTTCATTTCATTTTTCAAGGTTCTTGTTGGAACTTTACCATAAGATTAATACATCTCTTTTGTTACATTTTCAAAAAAACGTAAAAGGTTTCAAATTTGCTTGTCTTCATGTAGTGCACCTTTATTGCTATTTACATTTTATACTTTTGCTAGTCATAAATGACACTGGACTGTGCAATGCAGGTTAAATTATGCCGTGCAAAGTCAACGGGGCAAGTATATGCAATGAAGAAGTTGAAGAAGTCAGAGATGCTTAGTCGGGGGCAGGTATTGTGTTTCTACTATACATTTTGCAGTTTTGCTTAATAGCTCTAGTTTTGTTCTGCTTATAATGTGAAATATTTAACAATTTGAGTACAAACGGCAAAATTTCTGATCTGATACTTGATTGAGGTGTTGTAAGATTATAGCTTGTGAACGTGAATTTCTATTTACTAACATTCCATGTCATGCAATGCTAATCTTCCGTTTCAAAAGAGGACTAAATATGCTATTCATTGGTAATTTACTAATTTGGTATTGAACGATGATTTATTTCCTTTGTAGTTTTTCCTTTTGTTTTGAGTAGTTGATTCTTGATGGATGCCGACCAAGGGATAGCTCATTTTGGGGAATAAAATTTTTAAATGTGCATCATGCATAACCTCATTATTTGTAACGGGTTAGAACATTGAGAAGGCTCAGGTCTGCATTTTAAGGAGTTAAAATCTGGGCTGGAACTTGAAATTCACATCAGAGATGGCATGCAGTCAGAGGTATTTATTCATATGCAGTGGCTCTAGTTTCAAGGAGTAAGCAAAGGTTACCAGTGCTAGAATTAAGGGCTGAAGTGTCAGACCAGCAGCTCAAATTTCTGAGCAGAGAAATATCAGCAGAGGCTGAATACGTACTAGACAATTGCCAGAGTTTTTAAGGCAAAAGTCCAAAACTGTAGTAAACAGTGGCCCAAATTCCTAGATGCTGGCACATGCATGAAAGGAGAGATAAGTCCTTTAATGAGTTATTTAATGCTGTAATTATTTCTCTGAGATTAGCAATGAAACTCCTCTTCTACACTGGTTTTCCCTTTGTGGGTTTTCCAGGGTTAGAGTTGACCAAAAATAAGTGTCTCCTATCTGTGTGATTGCTTGTTTAAATTTCTTATCAGCTGAAAAGTGAAAGTGTAGTGGTAGCCTGTTAATGTTTCTTTTAATATTTGCATTTTTCTTTATCAACATGAACATGTGGGGCGGTGGGAATTAAACTCTATGCAAAACAAACTGAAACTGCGGAGGGCTATAAAGAGCCTAAAATTTCTACATGGTATCAGAGCAGCCAATGAAACCTTCAGCTGATAATCGGTGAACCTACAACAAGCATACAACCTGCCTATATATTAGAGATCTGTGGTTGAGAGGGAGGAGTTTGAAAGTCTTCAGTGATTGACAAATTGTGTTGGATGTGAAGGTCAGATGGCTATTGGTTTGAGGGTGGAGGATAGGCTGAGTGTATTAGATTCTTAGAATAATACTATTTAGTGTTTAATGCTCATTCTTATTAGTTGTTGCTATTTTTATCTGTTTAGCAGTTTCTTAGATGAAACTGATTGTTTCTATTTCCTAATAGAAACTTGATGTTTCTATTATTGTAAATATCTCTGTATTATTATTGAGCTTCATTTTTTGCTCATCAATTCATTCATTGGAAATCCATATGCGTGTTTCGCACTGTTTTATGGTATCAGAGGTCAGGGATTTTTTTTCGAAATATTTTTTCATAGTTTGAAAAATTTAGTGCTTCATTTCGAAATTGCTCTTCTGTGGAGAACTTTTTCTTCTTCAATTTCTATTAGGGTCACTGTGCGTGGTTTTGGATCTGGGCCATTCCGTAGAAACTGGTGCCTGCAATTGATTGATTGTGGTTGCATTAAACAATTCAGCGTGATTTTCTTCGTTGGTCTTTTTGCATCGGCGGCGAGGAAAGCGACAGAAATTCGAGACGAAGGGCGAGGGGATCTGGCAATTCTCAGGGTATCCGTGGTCTCGACAGAGCCGCCATTGAAAGTCTCCCGGTGTTCAATTACAATCTTGTCAAAGATCTCATGCAATTTCCCACACAACAAAATTTATTGGATGAGCTAAGCTTGAACTTTCGAATCGACTTTTGGCAAATGCAATTGGGTATCAAAGAGATTCAGAGATTTTGACTAGATTTTTTTGATAATTTGTCATAATCAGAGACTCTCGCACTTGTAGGCAGGGATATGGCAGAACGTTTTTGACATATCTTTCCAAAAGACGTAGACAAAAGAAATTACGCGCGAGTGCGTGGTCTGTCTCGGCGAATTCGGAGGCAACGAGCAGCTCCGTTTGCAGCCACGCCTTCCATCCGGACTGCATCAACACATGGCTCTTCGTTATTTGTGATCCGCCGCTATCACATTGCCAGTATCACATGACGACAACAATTTAAAGTTGACTGACATGCTTGATCTTCACACATTTTTTTTTGGAGTGCACGCAGGATTTTTTTTTAGCGTGGACATTGCATTCAAGCACGCGGACGTCGACTTCATACGTAGTGGTATGTAGTATGCACCGTGGCAGCATTGGAGAGGTAGCGGATCTTTTTGGATAATCAGCGGAGGTACTTCGTGTGGCAGCGACATTTTTTTTTTTTTTTTGTGTTTCTGCAACAGAGCTTTTCAAGTGTTTTCAAGTGCTTCCAGTGTGCTTCAAGACCCACCATCAGAATACGCATTACGCTACTCAAAGGTTTCTCTTTTCGTGTGGCGAAATAAAATCTGAGCCAGGGCAGTATCACGTAAGTACGTAACAGTTGTTTTTTTTTACAGTCAACAAGTGTAAAATCTGTGTGGAAGAATCAGTTTTTTTTGGTCTGCGTGGAAAAATTGTTTTTGGCATTTACACCATCACGATTGTAAAATTTGCATGGAAGAATTAGTTTTTCTTGGCATTTCTTCATATTTACACCATCATCTGTGAGTTTTTGTCCGGATCAGCCGACATTTGCATTAAAATTCGTGCCAGATTTCCTTGGTGTTTTCTGCGTCTTGGGAAAAGTGCAGATGGCTTCGCTAAGCAATCTGATGTTGGAAGGCAGTCAACGCTTTAATGGCACCAATTATAACATCTGGAAACAAAGAATGTTGACCATTTTTGAATATATGCGTCTTGACCAGCTTGTTTTGGCCAAAGAGCTCTGTCTTGGTACAACTGGTACCGATCAAGATAAATTTGATGATCGAAATCGAGAGGCTGTTATGCTTCTCAAACTTTCTGTCACTGATGATCAGTTACCGCAGATTCCTTCCGGCAAACAGCTGCTGAAATTTGGCAACATCTTAAGGAATTGCGCGAGACATCTGACAAGAGCAGTGCTTTCTTTCTCAAGAATCAGTGGTTCTCCATCATGATGGATGAACATATGTCGTTATAGGAACATCTTAACAGGATTAAAGACATTCGAGATCAGCTCGAAGCCATTGGTCAGACCATGGAGGAAGAACATATGGTAGTCATCACTCTAAAAAGTCTACCGAAATCTTATGAATACTTCATAGAAACACTCAACATTACCACTACAAATGTTGATCTGAAGTTTCTAGAGTTATGCACCAAACTCCTGCAGCAAGATTGTTGGAAACAATAGTTTGGTAGTAGTGCTTCATCAGTGTCCTCGAAAAATGCTTTTGCTGCTAAATATCAGTCCTCTCAGTCCTTTCAGCAGAAAGGTTTTTCTCAGCTTTTTGATCAGGCTAGGAAGAAAAGCGTGCAGTGTAATTACTGTCACAAGTTCGGCCACATGAAGAAAGAGTGCCGACAGAAGATTGCTACTGAACAGAAGAAACAGGGAGGGCCCCATCAGACAGCAAATGTTGCAGAACATTCCGCGCAGACAGATTCTGCCTTTTATGCCTTTATGGCTAAAAGGTCTTCAGATCATGTTCCGTCTTCTGCCTGGTACATTGACTCTGGTGCATCACGCCATTTCTCTCACAGGCGTGACTGGTTTATTGACTTCTCCCCTTTTAGTGATTCCGTGGTATTTGGCGGAGGTGAAAAGTACACAGTGGTTGGCAGAGGTACAGTTTAGATCCAGTTTGGTGGGCGCACACTCGTCTTCCTGAATGTGTACTATGTTCCTGGTATGGAAATTAATCTGCTATTTGTCAGCCAGATTATGAGGAACGCTCCTCAGCTTGATGTAGTGTTCAGTGCGCACAAGTGCTCTATTATCGACATGGAGACTAGTCTTACGGTTGCTGTTGGCCTAGAAGATCATGGTCTATACAGGCTTCTTGACACTGGTGATTCTCCAGAAATGGCTCTAACAGCTCGTGTTTCTCCCATCAGCACTCTGTGGCATCAGCGATATGGGCATCTAAACATGCAGTATCTCTCTCAGCTTTCTCGGGAGGGACTTGTGTCAGGGTTACCTGATATCCAGACTCAACAGTTGGGTGTATGCGGGTTACCTGATATCCAGACTCAACAGTTGGGCAAGCAACATCGGTCTTCATTCAAGGATGGAGAATCTTGGCGCGCATCTAAGGTACTCCAGTTAATTCATGCTGATATTTGTGGTCCTATGAATACATCTTCTAAAACTGCTTGCAAATATTTTTTGCTTATTGTAGATGATTTCAGTAGAAAGATGTGGGTGTATTTTCTAAAATATAAATCTGATGCATTTAGTACCTTTTAGAAGTTTAAAACCTTAGTTGAAAAAGAGTCTGGCTGTAATATCATGACTCTTAGGACAGATAATGGGGGGCAATTTTGTTCTTGCTTTTTCCAACTTCTGTGATATTCATGGCATCAAACGCCAGTTAACTACACCTTACACTCCTCAGCGGAACAGTGTTGTCGAACGCCGCAACTGCACGGTTGTTGAAATGGCTCGTTACAAAACAGGAGTGTTTCAAACAAATTCTGGGCTGAAGCAGTATTTACTGTTGTTTATCTTCTTAACCGATCACCCACTCAGGCTGTTAAGGGGAAGACTCCCGAAGAGGTTTGGTCTGGCCGAAAACCTAAGATCAATCACCTCAAAGTATTTGGCTCAGTTGCATATGTTTGGATTCCAGCTGCCAAGCGCTCTAAGTTGGATTCCAAAAGCCAGAAACTCATGATGACAGGGTACAGTGATCATCACAAGGCCTATAGACTAATAGATATAGCCACTGGTTGTCTTAGCTTCAGTCGGGATGTAGTATTTGATGAAGACAGAGGATTCTTTCAGTCTTCTCCTTTTGAGCAGTGTTCTGAGGATCAACCTCACAGTGTTCTTCTTCCAGTAGGTCCACCTGATGGGAGGGATGATGCAACATCAGTGTTTGATAATACACTACCTGAGCTTCCTCCGGAAAATAACCCTCCTCTTGCTGCCCCTATTGTTCTTGAGCCTTCTCCACCTCCTTCTGATATTGGTTCCTCTACTCTTCGGCCTAAATGGTGGGCTAAAACAATTGGTGATCTTCGGGATGATGAGCTCCTTGAAGGTAGAACTTCTAGACATAAGAGCAAACAACAGTCTACAGTGAATTTTGCTCTTATGGCTAACCTACACAGTATTTTTGAGCCTCAAACCTATTCAGAGGCTAAGGGTACATTTGAGTGGGAACAGGCTATGGAAGCTGAATTCCAAAGTCTTCAGAAGAATCACACGTGGACCCTTTCTGATCTTCCTGCAGGAAAAAAGCCCATTAGCTGCAAATGGGTGTATAAAGTGAAATACAAAGCTGACGGAACCCTAGACAAGTATAAAGCTCGTCTTGTGGCTCGAGGGTTCTCAGAGAAGGAAGGCATCGACTATGAGGAGACTTTTGCTCCTACAGCCAAGATGAGTACCATACGGCTTGTCCTTGCCCTAGCAGCTCAGTTCAATTGGAAAGTTCATCAGATGGATGTAAAGAGTGCTTTCCTAAATGGTGACTTACATGAAGAAGTCTACATGACACAACCACCAGGATTCAAGATTGCCGGTCAAGAACAGAAAGTGTGTAGATTAGTTAAAGCACTCTATGGATTGAAACAAGCTCCTCGGGCTTGGTACATGAAAATTGATCAATACCTGACAGATCATGGCTTTTAGCGAAGCCCATCTAATGCAAACCTATATATCAAGCATACTGGTGATGATATTTTGTTTGTGGTTGTCTATGTGGATGACCTTATCATTACTGGCAGCTCTGCACATTTGATCCATGGGATCAAACAAGACTTATGCAGCACCTTTGATATGACAGGCTTGGGACTACTTCATTATTGTCTGGGGGTTGAAGTCTGGCAGACTGAGAACAACATCTTTCTCTCTTAGTTCAAGTATGCTAAAAATCTTGTGGACAGGTTCAGAATGCAGGATTGCAAACCAGCCACGACTCCTATGGAACGAGGGCTCAAACTTTTAGCTCATTCATCTTCCCCCCTTGTGGATGAAACTTTATTCAGGTAATTAGTGGGCAGCCTCATCTACCTTACTACCACTAGACCTGACATCAGTTTTGCAGTGAGCTACATTTCCTGCTTCATGTCAGCTCCTAAGGCTGATCATTGGATAGCAGCAAAGCGTGTGCTACGATATGTGCGTGGCACTCTTGATTATGGACTCCTATACACTCAAAGTTCCGATCCTATACTCAGTGGTTACACAAATTCTGACTGGGCCGGTTCGGTTGATGACCGTAAATCTACAACTGGGTATGTGTTTAGTCTATGATTCGGTGCTGTCACCTGGACTAGTAAGAAGCAGCAGGCAATGGCTCTCTCCTCAACAGAAGCAGAGTATCGGGGAGCAATTAAGGCATCTTGTGAGGCAGTTTGGCTTCGACGTATGCTTGCGGATATGCATGTTTCCTAGACAGGCCCTACTCCCTTGTTTTGTGATAATCAGGGAGTGCTCAAACTTGCCAAGAATCCAGTCTTTCATGAACGAACAAAGCATGCAGAAACCCGTTGCCACTACATTCGCCAGCTTGTTGAAGACGGATCCGTTCAGTTGTGATATGTTCCCACAACAGAGCAACCCGCAGACATCTTCACCAAGCCTCTTGGTCCTAATAAGTTTGTAAAATTCAGAGGGTTTATTGGTGTTGTAAATAGATTGAGCATTAAGGGAGGGTATTAGAATAATACTATTTAGTGTTTAATGCTCATTCTTATTAGTTGTTGCTATTTTTATCAGTTTAGCAGTTTCTTAGATGAAACTGATTGTTTCTATTTCCTAATAGAAACTTGATGTTTCTATTATTGTAAATATCTTTGTATTATTATTGAGCTTCATTTTTTGCTCATCAATTCATTCATTGGAAATCCATATGCGTGTTTCGCACTGTTTTAGAATGGGGCTGAGAATTTTGGCCCTTGGAAGGAGAGAATGCTGTTGCTGCTTGAGGAAGTTGAGGTGTGGGATATTGTAGAGAGTGTGGTACAACTTCCCACTAATCTAGTTCAGTTGGCAAACTTCAATAAACAGAATGTGAAGGCAAGGAGAATTATTCTCGATGCTATTAAAGACAACCTATTTCCTCATGTGACAAGGAAGAAGTTTGCCAATGAGATGTGGGATTCCCTAGTAAAACTTCACTAGAGCACCAATGAGAATAGGAAGATGGTGTTATGTCAGAATCTAAGAAACGCCAAGATGACCAAGATTGACATGATGACCTCATACCTCACCGAGACCACACAGGTGAGAGATGTGTTTTTTGCAGTGTGAGAGATTATCCTTGAGGATCAGTACTGACATGATGACCTCATACCTCACCGAGATCACATAGGGGAGAGATGAATTTGTTGTAGTGGGAGAGATTATCCCCGAGGATCAATTGGTTAGGATGACATGGGATGGTTTTCCCAAGCAGTGGGATGGATTCATAGATGGCATTTTTGCCAGAGAGAATTTCCCTGATTGGAGGAGGATGTGGGACGATTTCATCAAGGAGGAGATTGGGAGGAGTGCCAAGAGTGGCAGCTAATGTGGCGGGGTATATGAAGAGGAAAATATTTCCCTAAGGGCAAGAAGATGGCCAAGAAGGGGTCTTCTAATGGGGCCATGCAATAGAAGGGGAAGTAGAAGGCCAAAGAGAAGGACACGAGCAAAGTGAGATGCTTTGCTTGTAAGAAGATGGGTCACTATTCCTTTCAGTGTCCCAACAAGAAGAAGGGCGTAGCCGCTTCAACAGAGGTGGATGATTTTTCCACCAGGTTTGACTCTGAGTTTGCTTTAGTGGTGAGCCTTGCCACTAGTATCATGTCTTCCATTGCTTGGTTTGTAGATAGTGGAGCTTCCTTCCATATGAATGGAGTGAGGGAGCACTTTATGAGATGTAGACTTGGAGGTGCTGCTTGGAGATAACTCCAAGGTCAGAGCAGTGGGAGTGGGGCTTGTATCCTTTCAGAGAGAGTTATCGCCTCCCTTGAAAGTGACAAAGGTCTTATATGTTCCAGGGCTAAAAAAGAACTTGATTTCAATCTCGAGTATTGAGGATAGGTGTTATGTAGTGGTATTTCCGGATGGACGGGTGCTTATGTATCCCAAGGGATCCAACATCACTTGTGCTAGAGTGATTGGAGTCTACAATGGGAGACTTTACAGGATTATGTTTTAGCCTACCAGAGCCTTAGTGGGGCAGATCAACTGTAGTGAGTTGTGCGAGATATGGTGCAGGAGTATGGCCCACTTGCACCATGGAGCATTTAGGATGTTGAGGGAGATGGTTAGAGGTTTACCTGAGTTCAACACTGAGCATCATGATGTGTGCAGGGCGTGTGCTTTGGGAAGTACACCAAGACACTCTTCATGAGCAGTGACAGTAGGGTGGTAGGTATTCTGGATTTGATACACTCAGATGTGTGTGGTCCTATTCTCATGTATCATTGAGGGGTTTTGAGTACTATGTTACTTTCATTGGTGACTACTCTAGGAAGACCTAGATTTTCTTTATGAAGACCAGGGATCAGGTCTTCAATAGGTTTCAAGAGTTTAAGGCTCTTGTGGAGAATCAAGAGGGTAAGAAGATGAAGTTTTTGAAGACATACAATGGGGGTGAGTATACCTTCAATGAGATGGAATTCTGTAGTAATGCGGGTATCAAGAGGGGGGGGGGGTACATATTACCTTATAACTCCTAGCATGATGGGGCGGCAGAGGGGAAGAACAAGGCCATATTGGGTACAACAAGAGCTATGTTGCATGATCAAAGGCTACCTTTCTTTTTATGGGCCGAGGCCTGTAACGCTGCAATTTATTTGCAGAACAAGAGTCCACACAAAGTGTTGGGGAGTAAGACTGTTGATGAGGCTTTTTCTGGGAATAACCCTGAGATTGGGTACATCATTATTTTTGGGTGCCTCACATATTCACACGTCCCTGAGGAGAAGAGGATGAAGTTGGAACCCACTACAGAGAAGGGTATTCTTATGGGTTACAATGAGGCTTCCAAGGCCTATCGCATATACATTCCTGGGCAGAAGAAAGTTGTCTTGAGGAGGGATGTGAGATTTGAGGAAGAGAGGGCCTTGAGGAGGTCGAGGCAGGATGATCGAGTAGAGAAACTAGCTCCTTAGCAGGGGGCCACACCACAGGTTTCAGGATATTTAGGTGGTACACCAGGGTCGGGAGGATCACGTACTTCTGGAGTGATAGGATCACAGAGTTTAGGATCACCGGGCACAGGATCTCAAAGTATAGGCTCACCACAAACCATGGGAGGTTCATCCTCATTAGGAAGGAGAGGCTCTAGGGGAGGATTTTCCCATACCAGTTGTGGAGGCTACTTTAGGGAAGAGGAAGCTAAGATGGCTTCGTGAGACCTTGAAGGAAGCACAAGAGACAATGGGGAATACCCAAGTGGTCAGTTAGGGAGAGTAGACCGCCAAACAGGTTGGGTGGCTATATGGCGGATGTTGTGGAGACTGAGCCAACTTGCTACGAGGATGCTACGAGTCAAGAGATTTGGAGGGATGCCAGGGTGGACAAGTATGCCTCCATCATGAAGAATGATGTGTGGGAGATAATGTCGAGACCTGAGGGGAAGTTAGTGGTGATTTCTAGGTGGCTCTACAAGATCAAACATGCTGCGGATGGTAGCGTGGAGTTGTTCAAAGCGAGATTTGTGGCACGGGGGTTCTCATAGGTAGAGGGAGTTGAATATGAGGAGGCTCTTGCTCGTTATACCTCTGTTAGAGCAGTGATCTCCATAACAGCTGAGACGGGTTGGAAGATTCACCAAATGGATTTGAAGACTGCCTTTCTCAATGGGGTCATACAAGAGGAGGTTTACATTGAGCAACCATAGGACTTTGAGGTGCATGGGGGAGAGTCTCGTGTGTGTAGGCTTAAGAAAGTCTTATATGGACTGAAGTGGGCACCAAGAGCATGGCATGACACGATTGATTCTTACTTGCAACAAATGTGTTTCTTGAAGAGTGAGGCAGATCCAAACCTATATTTCATTATGGTTTGTGAGGATCCACTCATTCTGGTTCTGTATGTAGTTGATTTGTTTATTACATGAGAGGAGAGATTCATTCAAAACTGCAAGAGGGACCTTGCTTCAGAGTTTGTCTTGGCCAATATGGGACTGATGCACTACTTTTTGGGGTTGGAGGTTTGGTAGGACGTTGGGCAAAAATTCGTGGGCTAGGGCAAATATGCAGGGGACATATTGAGGAGATTTCATATGGAGGATTGCAGGCCTATGCCTACTCAGATGATCACCAACTGGAAGAAGCTGCATGCTTCAGATTTTGAGTTGGTGAACCGCACTATGTATTGTCAGTTGATCAATTCGTTGATGTATTTGTTCAACACTAGGCTAGATATTTGATTTGCAGTCAACACGTCGAGTCAATTTATGATGTCGCCCGAGAGGGTGCACTGGGTAGCTGCGAAACATGTGTTACAATACCTACAAGGCACAATGGACTATGGATTGGACTATATCAAGGGGATGAAGTCAAGTTGACAGGTTATGCAAACTTAGATTGGACTGGCAGTGCTAGCGACCGGAAGACTACTTTCAGATATTGTTTTAGTATGGGTTTGGTGGTTGTGTCGTGCGTCAATAGGAAACAAAGATCAGTGGCATTGACTTCTATGGAGGCTGAGTACATTGCGGCCAATTAGGCTAGTTGCAAGGCTATTTGGCTTCACAAGTTGTTTGTGTGGCTTATTTGGTCAGAGGCTAAGATCGAGATACACTGTGATAATCAAAGTTGCATTAAACTCACGGAGAATCTAGTGCTTCATGATTGGTCAAAGCACATAGAGATCAGGTACCACTTCATCTGGGATTGGGTTCTGAGAGTAGTTAAGCTTGAATACATATCCACTGAGGAGCAGGTTGCAAACATTCTTACCAAGTCATTGCCAAGGGGCAAGCATGTGTATCTCAAGAAAAGTAGAGAGTGTTGAGAAACACCTTCCTCGGTAAGAGGGAGTATTGAGAAAAGGTATCAAGGAGGTGTTTCCTAGTGCTTTTGCCTTTTTCCTAGGAAAAGACATGAAAACACCTTTTTAGCAAGCGACTTTGTGAGTTATTAAAGTCATGTGACTTAAAAGTCACTTTATGAGGTACTTTAGTACTATGTACTTTATATTATTAAAGTCACTTTATGTTTTTAAAGTGATTTTCTGTGGAAAAAGGTACAAGGTACAAAACCAACATTAAATTGACTAGAGAGGCTCTTAATGAAGGGGGGACATTAAAAAGGGGGTCAAGTGAAGATTATATCTTCACCATTGATCTATGAGAGCTGAGATCTAATGTCAGCCATAGATCAAAGGGTTAGGATTCTCTCATCATTATGAGATACTAAAAAGGGAAAAAGGCAAAGTGAGCTCATTTTTCATTCTTCATGTGCAAGTTTGAGAAGTGAAGAGAAAGGAGGAGGAGAAGAGTTAGAGGCTGAGACAGCCATTGTTGAAGGAGAGACTAAGCCACAGCAAAGAGAACAACACCTACAGCTCGTATCCCAAGGAGACAGGCCCGTGTTTCAAGGCAACACTGTAGCACACAGTTCCAGGAAGCTACAGCAGTCTCCAGCATGCAAATCAAGGAGGATTCAGCGCAGGTTTTGAGGGAGAGACTGAGCATTAAATGTGGTATCTCAGGCTTGCATTTTAAGGAGTTAAAATCTGGGCTGGAACTTGAAATTCGCACCAGAGAAACTGCTGATTAGTGGCACGCAGTCACAGGTATTTATTCCTTTGCAGTGGTTCTAGTTTCAAGGAGTAAGTAGAGGTCACCAGAGCTGGAATTAAGGGCTGAAGTGTCAGACGAGTGGCTCAAATTTCTGAGCTGAGAAATCTCAGCAGAGGAGGTTGAACACGTACTGGACAGTGGCCTGAGTTTTTAAGGTAGAAGTCCAGAACTGTAGCAAACAGTGGCCCAAATTTCTAGGAGCTGGCACAAACATGAAAGGAGAAATAAGTCCTTTAATGAGTTATTTAATGCTGTAATTATTTCTCTGAGATTAGAAATAAAACTCCTCTTCTAGACTGGTTTTCCTCTTGTGAGATTTTCTAGGGTCAGAGTTGACGAAAAATAAGTGTCTCCTATTTGTGTGATTGCTTGTTTAAATTTTTTATCAGCTGAAAAGTAAAAATGTAGTGGTAGCCTGTTAATGTTTCATTTAAAATTTGCATTCAGTTTTTTTATCAGCATGAACATGTGGGGTTGTGGGCATTAAACTCTATGCAAAACAAACTGAAACTGGAGAGGGCTACAGAGAACCTAAATTCTACTGCGACTTGTCCAGAAACTTCTGCGAGTTGGAGAAAGAGATGAATTTGTTCTTTTTCGTCCTCCTTGTTCTTGTCCTGCGCTTGTATGCCCAGAAGATTCTTGCTGGAGAGAGATCGAATTGCTGCCTTGGAGGAGGAGGTCGAGTGCCTTTATTTAGTAATCTGCCGGGTTAGAATGGGTGTCTCCAGTGCTTGGGCCGACTTGATTTGGAGGAAAGCCGACTTGTCTAGTTTTGGAGCCAAAAGTTTAATTTCGAAAATTCAAAATTTTCTCTTTTAAAAGTCCATAAGGATATGAATCAAAAAATAATTTTTTCTTGACTCTAGCATGAAGAGCATGCTTTACATTGATCAATATAAAATACATCAAAGGGTAAAATATACATTTTCTAGACCAACCATAGTTACAAAATTCAACTGTTAGGAGGCCCATAGTAGTTGATTAGTTAAGTGAATGGTTGTTTCCCAACAGTCGTGTGTATTCCTGAAGCAAAAAACTTCTGATACGCAGAAATATATGTATAAATATTTTATTAAAAAGATGAATAGACAGATGATGATTGTTTACAATGGGGTTCTTGGCCTATATACCGCCATGGGCATCCTTTGGGAAAGGGCATGATCTTATGATCATGCCCTTTCGTCTAATTAAACCTAAAATTAAATAATAAACCTAAAATTAACTAATTTTTTTACATAACATTGCCTTTCTCTCGAAAGAATGCTTTGTCCTCAAAGCATAAGTAATGACGGATGTTGTTGAAGAATGATTCATTCTCCCAGAAAGCGTCTTCTTCGGGTAAGTCCTTCCACTTGATCAGATATTCCAAGATGATCAAGGTCCCACACTTTAAAAGGTCTTGGATTAATCTCTCAAGTTCTGTTTTTTGGTGATGTGGATATCGGTATGGCTTGATGTTGACAGGGTCTGACCCTGCCTTGACTTCTATTGTATGCTCAATTTCCCTATTAGGTGGCATCTTCATAGGTAGGTCTTGAAATACTTTTTCATGCTTCCGAATCAAATCTTGTATCTCTGGTGACTCTTCTCTGGTCATATTTGCAGATAACATGTCTAATTGGTGACATTGTACTACATAAGCGGATGCTCCTTTTCGACTCAGCTTCATCATCTGAGATGATGATACAACTTGATTTTCTGGTGCTTGGAATCCGTATAGTTTGTACTTTTGACTTCCCCATTTGAATTTTATAAATTGTACTTGATGGTTGGCGGCATAAGTACCAAAAGTTCGTAGCCATTGGATACCTAAGACTACATCTACTCCTCCTAAAGGTAACGTGAAGAACGAAGACTCTAGATTAAAGTCTTGAATCTGCAAATTGACTTTATGGCATTTCTCCACCTTTTCAATCTTCTTACTGTTAGCTACCATCACTTTCATGTTTGGTAAGGGAAATGAAAAGATATTGAGTCTCTTTGCCACGGTTGCATCTAAAAAATTGTGTGTGCTTCCAGAGTTGATGAGAACCACTACGTTGTTCTTCTTTATGTGTCCTTTTAACTTTAAGGTCTGAGGTTGTGATATACCTATCATGGCTGATAATGACACTTGCGGAATACTCCCGTCATCTAATTCTGGTGAGAATTTTGGGGCATCTTCTATTTCTTCTATGCTAGAACCTTCACTGTTTGAATCATTGGTTGCTTCACAATTATATAGGTTCTTTGGTTCTCTTCCTTTAGCACATCTATATTTGGGGTCCCACTTCTCACCACAGTGTTTACATTTACCCTCTTTTATCCTTTGTATTTCCACAGTAGATTTTTTATCTTCACGACGATGTGGTGGAACATATCTTGTATTATTTGAGTCCACATACTGGGGTATCCTTCGTCTTGCATATGTTTTTTCCGTCTCCCATTCTTGAGTGTATTCGTTCACACTTCCTTTTTGTCGTAATTTTATGAGTTTTGAAAAGAGCTCTTCTTCCCTTACACCTTGGAATCTTTTAAAGAATGCATCCTTAAATTTTCTCCAGCTAATAACGTGTGTTGTCTTTTTCCACCACATATACCAATTATATGCTTCCCCTTCCATTTTCATGGATGTGTGCCTGAGCTTTTCGTCATCGTCATTGATGTCATATATCTCAAAGTATTCTTTTGCTTTATTTATCCATGCAACGTTGTTTTTTTCGTTTCCATTGAATTTAGGCATCTCGACTTTTGCCCTTTGCTGGTATGTTGCTAATGGTTGAGCGAAAAAGGGGTGTTGATTGGTAAAGGTATCCCAAAGTTGCTTGTTTGTAAGGGTTGTGTTACTCACTTCTTGGTGGGGTGTAGCTGATTTTTTTGGGGATTCAACTTTTTCATGAGAGTCTGTTGACTTTGTTGAATATGATGAGATGTGTTGTTGATTCTCTTAATTTTCTTTTAGTACTTGTTCATGTGTACAATTCACCTTTTTACACAGACTTTTCAGCATTGTTAAGACCTCTCTGATGTCTGCCTCTGTTTGGACATGTTGATTTTCCATCTTAATTTCTATTCGATTTGTCGTATCCTGAAGATTTTTTATTTGGTCAGGCTGTTTTTTGATATTGTCAGCCTGCCCCTCAAGCTTGATCTTGAATTCATCTAATCTCTTACTGACCTCATCGTGGTTGTTACTTATCCTATGCTCCTCTTCCAACAATTTTTTTTGGAAATCCGCCATTGTCATTGTCGACATTGAGCGAGTTTGTTGGGGCGTATTTCTCTGCTAGTTTAATTTTTTTTTTTTCTTCTTTTCTTCTTTAATTATGACATAAGTTTTTTTTTTTTTGTTAAATAATTAATATATAACATATAGTTTTCAACTATATCTATATGTTATATATAAATAGATTATATTATATATTTTAATTAATTAATTAAACTTTAGTTCTTATAATAAAGTTTTTAAATGAGTAGAAATCAATTTTTTTTTTTAAATGACTAGATGTCACCTCCGGTCACATCCGTTGATGTTGAAGTGACCTCGTATCTTCTGTGCAGAAATACCTTGGCCCTTCTTGTCCGATTGTGGCCACGAGATTCTTGTTTACCAGCAAACAATGATTGCAGTGTTTTCCACGGTGGCAGTTGTTAACTCGCAGACGTCCTTGTTGTTTTGTATGCTAATTCACTCACGCAGATGGAAGCAGATAGCGGATCCTTGGTGACCCGATGCCCCCACGCACAGGCTGCCTACGTCCAGAAAAAGGACTACTACGAATTCGACTGTATCAATAAATAATCTTATATATATATATATATATTATATATATATATATATTAATATATATATATATATATATATTTTTTTTCCACTGCCGCTGGGGGAACGCATGTCTATTCAGTGAATAAAGTTGTGCACAACGAGATGCAGCTGGACTGAGCGGACTGCTTAAGAACCGAATCGCTCTGATACCAGATGAAGCAAAAAACTTTTGATACGCAGAAATATATGTATAAATATTTTATTAAAAAGATGAATAGATAGATGATGATTGTTTACAATGGGGTTCTTGGCTTATATACCGCCATGGGCACCCTTTGGGAAAGGGCATGATCTTATGATCGTGCCCTTTCGTCTAATTAAACCTAAAATTAAATAATAAACCTAAAATTAACTAATTTTTTACATAACAATTCCTCTACGTGTTTTAACTTTTAACTTTAATGAGATCCCTTTTATGATAGTAGTCATTCACGAGTAGAGGAATCTATTGTATGTATAGACAATGTGTTGAATAAGAGTTTCACAGTAACTCCTATGCACTGTTAAGAATGGTGTGCTTGTTCATTTCCTCATTTAATTAATTAAATTCCGTGCACACGTAGGATTATTTCTCGACTACTCTATCTCATTATCGTTCCAAACTCATAAATTTGGGTGGGTGGCAGTACCACAATGCAGCCGTGTAAAATATTGAAAAAATGGACCAAAGCATTGGTTGATACAAAGTATGTATATTGTTTTACACCTTCCCATGTGTTTAGTTGTCTTTAATTAAGTTTAATATCTTGATCCTTTTTTGTTTAATAAATAAATGAGAGCAGAGTTATTTTGCATAGAACATTTAGGATATGAGACCACAGATTCTTTTGCCAATTTATTCTTTTTCCTCCAGACTTCGGTCATGTTTAATGGGGAATTTAAAAATAGTCTGGTGTTTCATGCCTTTCAAATCTGTGAAAGGAGTTCCTTAAAGGTGTCTTCTCTGCAGACTGTTATGATCCCAGTCTGTTCTAAAAAGTTATATTTTTCCAGCCTTAAGACCTTGATTAACCAAATCTTGTCTCTCTGAGGAAATTGCTCTTGATGAGATAGTGGTTCTCTTCTTTGTGTTTTCATTCGCTAGGTTAAACTGTGTTAGTTTTTGGTAGCATTGGAAGTGCTCTAGCCTTGAAAATTGGTGGAGAGGCTAAGGCACATGAGTTCTAAAAAACCTAGAAACCGTTTGGTGAAATTCCACCCGGATTGTATTTTATTAAAATAATTAATATTTTTAATGGAGTTCCTAAGTGTGAAATTCCACCCGGATTGTATCTTATTAAGATAATTAATATTTTTAATGGAGTTCCTAAGTCTAGAGTCTAAACTTAGGGAAATTAAAATATTAATGGTATTAATCAAAATATGGGTGAGAATGATCTAGAAGGCGGATCAAGTCATGTTTTAATCTTAGCCATTGATTAGAGATTTAATCTCGGCCATTGAAGACTCAACAGGAAAAGTATAAAATGGATGCTTGGGGTTCATTTGGAAACACACAAGGAGATAACGAATTGATCTGGAATTCGATTTCTGGGGCTAGGAAGTTGAGAAATTCGAACTAAGTGATCATTCAACAACAGAGGGGTAGTGAGAATTTGGGAGGAGGACTTTTCAAAGAATTATGACAGAGAGGCGGAGAGAGCTTGCGGAGAGGCAACGCAGTAGCTGGGAGAGCTAACGCAGAGCCAAAAAAGCCAATGCTTCCAGTCACGCAGAAGCCGGAACTGCCAGAACAACTGGGATAGCTGACGCAGAGGGCAGAAGAGGTGATGCAGGGCTGATGCAGAGCTTGAAACGCTGACGCAGGGCCTACGTAGGGCTAGAGTAGATGTAGCCGGGATTAGCCAGGCTTGTTGCCAGATCAATTGGAATTCTACCGGGTGAAGTGAGGTAAAACTCACTCAGATTTTCCTCCAGTATTTTCTTTGTAAAGGATTGCTAGATGAGCATCCTAGATTTGTATTCAGATATTTCTCCTACATAATAATAAACTCTCAGATTTGCTGCACCAATTTTCCCACATTGGGTATTTCCCACAAACTGATGTTTATACTTAGCCCTTGCATACACCTCACGTGTGGAAAACTAGCAAAAAAACACGAAATATTGAATGTTCACACATATCAAGATTTTTTTGTTATAGGTCATTATTTCTTCAGTTATTTTAATTCTGGATCAGCAATGTAGGAAACATCCTCATCATGTTGAATCCATTTTTGCTTCTAAAATTTCCTGCTACGTTAAAGGTTTGAAGTTCCGTATTCCGGAGAAGAGTTAGGTAAATATTCACCAAATTTGTTATGGGCAGTGGAAAAGCTATTGGTCCTTTTTTTTCTTTGCAATAGCCAGATTTTATGGTTGACTAAGGATTTTGAATTTGGTACTTTGCCGTTAGCCTAGATATTAGGATTAAATTGTTTCTTTCTTTTTTGCATTGCTGGAATATGAAACAAATAAGTGAGTGTGAGAACGAGAATAGATTATACATTAAAAAAAATGGTAAAATAGAAAAAAATAATCCACAGATATTACTTGTTGATGGCTCTTTTTTGCAAGAATTTGTTCTTTTCACAAGCTATCTAATGACTAACTCCAATATAATTGAAATATTTCTCTATAAAAAATGAGTTTCGTAGCTGTGATTTGCATCAAGAAATTAGCCCATTTACAAGGATATAAATTGTCCAATATAACTTGTTCTGTAGTAAAATTATTCAATTTAGGCTTTCTACTTTTATGATGAGTTTCTGTTAGTTATGCCTAATGCCCTTTTCTTCTTATTAACAGGTTGAGCATGTTAGGGCAGAGAGGAACTTACTTGCAGAAGTTGACAGTCATTGCATTGTGAAACTCTATTATTCTTTCCAAGATTCTGAATATCTGTATTTGATAATGGAGTATTTGCCTGGAGGTGATATGATGACCCTTCTTATGAGAAAAGATACGTTACCAGAGGATGTAGCTCGGTTCTACATTGCTCAGAGTGTACTTGCTATAGAATCTATTCATAAACATAATTACATACACAGGTATCAGCTAGCTTGGAAACTTACTGCATCAGAATAAAAATGAATGTGGTTGTAGTTGATGCGATGCTTTATTGCATCTAAATTGTTGAATGAAGAGCAAAAGCTACATGTCTAGTGGACATGGCAAGTTGGTTGTTAATCTAATGTCATTTTATCATGCTTGCAGGGATATCAAGCCAGATAACCTTCTTTTAGACAAAAATGGTCACATGAAGCTCTCAGATTTTGGCCTTTGCAAGCCTCTTGACTGTACAACACTATCAACTCTTCACGAAAATGAGCCTATAAATGATGAGAATTTAAGGGAGTCAATGGACATAGATGGTTGTTCTCCGGATTCTAAGATTGGGGGCCCATGGAAAAGTCAGCTTGAACAACTTCAGCATTGGCAGCGGAATAGGAGGATGCTGGTATATATTTGTTCTGCATTTTTGGCTGTAGAATATATATAAAAAACTCTCTCTATCTTTTACACAGAAAAAAAGTACTGTTGTAGAATTTCTCTCTTTATATATATATATATCTTTTCCACAGAAAAAGCAAAATGTATTAATTCATGAAATGTGAACATTATGTCGCATCATGTATTCATGCTGTAGCATATAATCATAACAGCCCTATGGACATATATATGAGGTTTAAGTCCGATTTTGACAGCGAAAAAGACCCCAACCAAAGCATTGATGCAAAGCCTCATAACCGGCCGACTCAGGCCCATACATATCCATAGCCCAGACTTACAGTCTGCTCCCAGAATGGCCAAAACAGGCAAATATACAGGCTCAAGCAGAGGTATAAAAAGAGCATAAATACCATCCAACCACCATCACAGGGCAGCAGAATACAATAACTAGAAATCTGAGAGAAGGGAAAAGGAGGTGTAACAGTGGAGTTGCCTTCGATTTCCTCTGAAATCAAACCTGTCTCCATGTTTTCATAGTGGATCTTCCTTGGAATTGTGCTCTCTATAGATATGAGAGAAGGAGATCAACTGGAATCTTGACCCCAAATCTCTAATTTGATTAAAGACAGCTTAAAGCCGCACATTCTGTGGAAGATATTTCTGTTTAACCAATCCATAGTAACTTTGGAGTTTGGATATATACCTGGAGACTGCCAACATTGTTTTCAACTGCGTCGAATAGAAAAGTTGCCAGGGCTTTTAGCTCAGCCCAGTTATTTGTTCCATCTCCTAGCCCAAAGAAAAGGGAATAATATGAGATTTTAGGAACAGAAAGCCCCACTGCACATACTTAAGGGTTATCCGTGAGACACTGTCAATGAATCCCCATGGGAATAATTCATCTATCACCATTGAACGAATTTCACTTGGTGGCTTCTCCTTAAAAGTATCCCTATAATCCTCAGAACAGAAATTGACTCTATAGAATACTTTCTCTGGTGAAAGTGAAAATTTTGTAATATTATCTTGTTCCTGGAGGACTTCTTCGCTCAATCGACATGAGTGGGAAATATTTGATGTCATTTATGAATTTGTCTTCAAACTAGTTTTTATATCCTTTTGATAGAGATGTTCATTATTGTTGAAATATTAATGTAAATTGTCCATTGTGAATTTTCCTTGTTATTTCAATTTCAAAGCTATTGATGGTTTGCTTACTGGTTTAAGAGCTAACCCTCTTGTGAAAGCATAGGTGAAGGAATCCCAAGTGTGTAGTACATTATCCATGCCTTTAAGATTGGTGATGAACTTCAATGACACACACCAAAATGATATCAAAGTGAAAGGAAATGTGCAATTCAACTTCAAGGAAATAAGGAACCATTCTTAAAACAATTCTCTAAGCCTAAAAAGCCAAAAGGAAAAGAAAATTCAATCACTTTTTTTTGTTAACTTAAAAGAAAAAAAGCAAGTTAACATATTTTAAAGACAATTTTTAGAAAATTAAATTGTTTTTAGTAATTTAAGTATAGTAGATCATTTATTAGAATCTTAGTTTCTGACTTCTGATTAATTTTTAAATTAAGTGTCTCTAGATTTTATGTCATTTTAAAGAAATCAACATGGAAATTTTTAAGAATTTTAATAATCGTAGTGCTGTTATTCTCACATGTTTTAATTTGACTTTTACATAGCATTTTCAGCAGTTAGTTTAATTTGAAATTCAGATTTGGGGTTTTCATTGAATTAAATCTAAGGATTTTTTTATTTTTATTTTTATGGATTAGATGTAATTTCATGTGAGATGGCTCAGCATAGTCTTCTTCAAATATTTCTGCAATTTATATACTTGCTGTCCACTACTTTAATGAGTAATTTTTCTGAAATTTATTATGGATGAAATATGTTACTAGATGTTTTTATCCACACTTTTATAATTCTGATTTTATTGCAGAAATTTACTTTATTTCAGCATTAAAACCAACATAAATATGAAGTTTATATTTCCTTGTTACAACTTCAGTACATGCACTTTATTTTTTTGGTATTTATCTTTGATCATTTTATTTACAATGCAAGTTGCGATGACTCTGAATATTTCTGTGGGCAAGACCATTAGTGAATTATAGTCTAGAAGACGTGTTCTGATGTATATAAATACCAATAATATTTGTTGTTAGGCATTTAAAATTATGGTCTGTGAAGCATACACATAGGGATAGACATTTAAAATTATGGTTTGTGAAGCATACACATAGGGATACTCGAGACTTTAGGAGGCTACTCATTAAGCTTAAGGCTCACCTTGGTGGAAGCCTATGTAAACCTTGTTGGTACACATTTGAGGCATTAGACAGACCTAAACATAGACATCACTTCCACGTACCTTGAGTAAATTGGAAGTCTCTCTAAGTATCCTTAAACCATCCATTCAGCTGCAGCCTGCCAGACTGTTATAGTGCACTGAAAACAACATTAGGGAAGATTACCCTCTCATACAATGGTGATTGTGTAGTATGCTTGAGGTACAATCTACCCTCCTTGGTTGGTGCTTTGAGAAATTGGGTCGAGTACTATTGTTTGAGTTGTGCTGGTATATTTGAGGGCTGTAGCACAAGGCACACCTTTGTCTAAGAGCCATTTTCTCTTTTTTTTTTATCTTGCCTAGGAGAACTTCATTTTTCAAGTACTTGCATATGGATGACTTTGGAAACATTGTATTTGTGTTAATCTTTTCACTCAAACATATTGAGCACTAGTAAATACCATTTGAGGCATTCGAAGCAATAAATATTTTGGTCAACCCCATTCATATAATCAAATCCTATCCACATTCATTCATTATACTAATACAATAGGCTTAGGATTTGGTTTAGGGAATCCCTCTTTTGGTAAGAAGCCATCTTGAAGGATTAGAAGTGAGGAGAAAGACTGCTGAGGTGACAGTGGATAGTTTGGGACTTTTGCTCCAGGGAGAATACGAGAGAGAACACTTTCCACTTTTTAGCCCCATGGAACATAGTTTTGAAGTTGCTCACAACTCTTTCGAGAAGTGGTAATTCACTAGTAGATGTACCATATTCTCATGTTCACAACACAACATACATATGCGTGGGCCTTTTTTGCCCTCTTTGGTAGAAAATCCCAGGTGGGATTTTATTTGATAGCTAACCAGAAAAGTAGTTTTATGCTCTTTGCCCCTTTGAGATTCCAGATGACATGCCATGACCATTCCTTCTTTGATCGTACATCTTCAACAAATAGGTAAGCATACCCTCAACAAGCTGAGTAATTACCTATTGATGGGTTTTTTTGTCCAGAGGATTTCATCTTCTCCTTGCTTTATATTTATGGCTTTGATTATTAACACTTGCATGTAATTAATTCTTTCTTGTGCCCATACTTGTAAACCTAGTTGCCTTGCAATCTTCCATGATTATCTCTAGGGATCATCTTATACTTCAATTGATGCATTAGTTAAGACATGAATTTTCATACTATGGAGTTAAACTGAAAATTTCCTCGACTCCCAACCATGGGTCTGCCGCCACCCATTCCATTTCCCCTTCCACTATTTTTGATGCCAACCATGAGCCTATCAATGGAAAAACTTCCACTAGGGATTTCTAGACAATTAAACCATTTGTGAGGTGATTTTGGCTCCTTTCTTATCCATTCCTTGAAAGATAATGACTCAATATACTTCAACCTCCTAATATTATGTCACAAACCCTCTCATTTGAATATCCTCCATAAGCTCTGAGTAGCGAGAGCTTGACCAAAGAGTTGCATGTTCTTTAACCTTGAACCCCCAAGTTTCTTGGGTTTAAAGTGTGTTAATTTTAGGTATGTTATATGCTAGAGCAATTTATTTCAATTTTCACAGTTAGCTCAATATTTTTTCCAGATTAACAATCACATCAACATTAAAGTAAATTGCAAATAGAACGTAAAGATAAATCGCAGAAGACAAGCCAAGACAAGAGGACACAAGATGTGGAGCTAGCCAGGGACCTATGTCATAGGGTTCGCCGAATTTGAACCTTGAGGTTCGAAATTCGGCGAACCCGAAAAAAAAATCAAAATTGTTTAGGTTCGGCGAACCTGATAGCTGAACCTCAAATTCGAACCTAAATGAATTTGAACCTCAACAAATTCGAACTTGAAGGTGAACCTAAAGACGAACTTGGCGCTGAATTCTATAATTTTTTAATTTTTTTTTTTTTTGTTTATTCTGGGGTTTGAGGTTAAAGTTCAGGGTGTTTCTGTTAGTTGTTTAAGGTTTATGAGATGAACCATGGGCAACACATGGTTTTCACTTGTTCCCGTTCCCGTCAATTAGTTTCCCGCGTTGGCCACTTGTTTGGCTTTATTTACCATGGTTGTCGATAGATTTTCACCAGCCAACTTCAGTCTGAGTGTACTCGCTCTATTGTGGTCAGTGTTGCTACTACGTGTTGTATTGTATACAATTTCCTAAATTCAATTTCTAGACGTTGCTTGTCCCCGCCGCTTGGAGCGTGAAATGAATCATGGTCGTGATTTGTGGCTTGTGATTTCTCTATGATTTTGCAATATAGTTCTATTGTAATTTGTATGTTTAAGTTTTGATTATATTTAATTATGTGATTTTTTCCGAGATTATAAGTATTTGACATTATACATATTCTTTTCTTTTAAATTTCGGAGATTGAAAATTATGCCATTCCTTTTTGTATTTGCAAACTACAATGGTGTATGTTTACATTTTGATTTAACTAATGTCATTGATAATTAGATGCTATTATGATTAATCTATTCATGTACGCTTATTAATAAGTATTAAGATTTCTTACTCATATAGCTTTATTGATTGATTTTGATTTTTTATTATTTTGTGTCATATATATGTATATATATGTTGAAAAATATGTATAGTCGAATTTAATGTTGAACCTCATACGAAAATTCGAATTCGAATCGAACTTAATCGTTGCTGAACTTGAATTCAAACCCGAATCGTGTGACATAGCCATGTACAAACCCCAATGTGGGGAAACCCTTGATCAATTCTTCTTATATGTTCTTCGATAGTTCAGTAGAGAGAGGGAGAGATAGTACATTTTCAATAGAAGTCAACACTTAGACTTTCTAGATAAGAGAATAGATCATCTCTACATGAGCTCAGTTGAAGACATGCTGCTTCAACTGATTCTCCAAGGTGACTCCTTCACCTATCATTGTGTTGCATCTCGTCCACATGCTGCACTTCTCCGTGTTGCACTCAATTGCTGGACCTCATGCTGCCACTGCTGTCCCATATACCATAATGCTGTCCCACTGTTAGTGACATTGCCATTCCATGCTTGCCATACAGCTGTCACGTTTGCTTGCTCCATCCAGCGTCATTGCTGTCCCAAGGCTGCACTATACAATACCATATGCCTTCATCATGCTGCCAACTATCACAATACTGTGCACAGATCTGCCCCATGCCTATCCGCGTTGTCTCTTGATATGAGGTGATAAGGCCTGCTGCCTATCATAGTATAGCTGTCATCTACAACTCACTTCAAAACCCCTTGATTGCAGTCCAAACTATCTTGATTTTGGGCTGGTCTCAACAACCATACACACAACTCCTTGATCCTTGAGACAACCCTGTTCAGGACCTGTTTGCACCCTCAAACAGTCCTCATACTAATCTGCCCGTCAACAACAACTTGGCCTTTGATCTAAGCTCTCCATGCTGTCCTGAAGTGGCATTGCCTTGCTGTCTCTTCTTGCTCCTGCGAGGGCATCCAGTCATCATCTTTAGGCTGCATTTGGCTATGTATAGACTGTGGCTTAGTCTCCTTGTTGCTGCATCTAAGGGCTGTTCTAAACCCTTTCAAAACAGTGTAGTATGATTACGCTTAGGTCTTACCTTGTTGCGTATAGATGATCCTCTAAACAACTCCCTTCTTGCTACGGCTAAGTAGCCTCTGTTGACTGTTGTTTGGGCAATCTTTTAGACAACGAGTTAGGGCAAGCTGGGGCAGCATATAGGAGCAGGTTAGGGCAATGTATAGGGCTGGTTTGGGCAGCGTATAGGAGCAGGGATCCCCTCTCTTGGACTGCGGCTTAAACCACCCTCTTTAGGACTACTTCTAGGGTAGTATAGAACCTCTTCATGACTGCAGCTAAGGTTCTTTTGAACAGCACATAGGTCTCTCTCCTTAGGGTTGCATATAGGTGCCTTTTAGGACAGCGGATAGGGTCTCTTCTTAGACCCTCCATGGGTGCGTATTACTGCTTCTTCATAGGGCAGCGTTAGGGCTTCCTTCACTGTGCTAGATCTCCCTTTCCTCTTGCATCTAGGGCTTCTTCATTAGGGCAGAGTAGAGCCTAAGGCACTCCCTCTGGATTTAGGGCAGCGTAGAACCTAGGGCACTCCCTCTAGATTAGCGCAATGTTATCGCTTAGGATCTCTCCTCCTACTAAAACCCAAAGACAAGTAGAGAGGAAGAGATCCCAATTGTGTGTCCAAATGACTTTCAAGGCACCTCTATTTATACTAAAACATTGAGCACATGCAGGTTTTATTTGGTTGCTGACCAAACTTGACGAATTGTCCCATAACACAAATAAATTCATATCTCCATGAATACTTATAGGAATCGGATGATCTTTAGATCAATCCTACACCTCTTGATGAGAGGGATCCAAGAAAAATATCAGCGGCCATTAATAAGATGACCCACATGGAGTTTGGTCCTAGTTGCCAATTTTAACAAAGTGTCTTCACCAATTCGCCCAAACCATGTTACAGAATATATTTATATATTATATATATATATATATATATATATGAATGAATCAATAAGAATGATGAGTTTTACAATGGGCCCTTGGCTTAAATACAACCTCGAGTGCCTTTACATGAGGGGCATGATCTTTTTGATCACGCCCCTTCTTCCTAAATTAAACATTAATATATATTTAATTTTATACATAACATTGCCTTCCTACCGAGAAAAATGCTTTGTCCTCAAAGCATAGGTAACAAAGGGTGTTGTTGATGAAAATCTTCTTTCTCCCCAGAGGCTTCTTCTTTTGGTAGGTTGTTCCACTTAATATGATATTCTTTAATGGTTCGTGATCATAATTTCTTTTCCTTGGTGGCGATGATTCCTTCTGGTTCGAAAACGATTTTCCCTTCATCATCTAATGTCAGAAGTGTCGTCTTTGCTGCGTGGCGTTTTCCTAGTGCCTTTTTAAGGCATGATACATGAAAAATGTTGTGAATATGACTTGTCTAAGGAAGGTTCACGCTGTATGCTACTTGGTTGATCTTTTTGTTAATTGGATAGGGTCCATAGAACTTTGGTGCTAATTTGTTTTTTCCTTGTTGTTTAAGGGATAATTGCTTATCTTATAAGGTTGAAGCTTAACAAATACCCATTCTCCAACCTCAAATTCTCTTTTTGTTCTATGTTGGTCAACTTGTTGTTTCATATGATTTCTTGCAACATTTAGATTTTTTTTTAGTGCTTGAAGGACTTTTTGAGTTTCTTCTAATTGATTGTTTACTGTGGGAAACTATGTTTCGATAATGACGAATTCCTTCCACTCGGGACGCTCATAACCGTACAAAGCTTGAAATGAGGTCATTTTTTTGAAGTGTGGTAAGTGGAATAATACTACCATTCAACGAGGTGTAACCATTGAATTGACTTATTTTGTTTATCTGTTGCATAACAACGAAGGTAAGCTTCTAAACATTTATTGACAATTTTTGTTTGACTGTTTTTTTGAGGATGATAAGTTGAACTCTTGTTGAAATATGTTCTAATCTATTTGAAGAATTCACTCATGAGATTCCCCTTAAATTTGGCGTCTCTATTGCTAACAGTGACTTTTGGGAATCTATATAATTTGTAGACATTTTTGCAAAGAGTTTCAGCGATTTGTTTTGTAGACTCTGATTTCTTTATTCCCATGAAGTGTGCATACTTGATGAGCCTGTCAACTACTACGAGGATTTTGTCTTTTCCATCCGACACAGGCAGCCCTTTAATAAAGTCAATTGATATTTCTTCCCACTTTTGGTTTGGAATGTATAGATGGAGCAATCTAGGGGACATAATGCTCTCACTTTTGTTTCTTTGGCATTGATCACACACTGCTACATACTTTTGAATATCATTATTCATCCCCATCCAAAAAAATGACTGGCATGCATTATAGGAGGTTTTAAAGAACCCCATATGTCTTGCTGCTAGCGAATCATGGGATTCCTTGAGACCTTTGGACTTAAATTTTGAATTTGGGCTTAGGTAAATTCTTCCTTTATACCGGAGAACATTGTTTCATTCAAATATTGAGTTTTGAGCAGAATTATTGATTACAACGCATGTTTCTGGATCTTTTGCATACTCACTTTGAATTTTGTTAAGTCATTCCGGGACTATAACCAAAATCGCAAGCAATGATGTCTCTTCATCTTTTCGGGATAAAGCATCTGCTACTATGTTGTCTTTCCCTTTGTGATGTAATATCTCCATATCAAAGGTGGTAATTTTTTTGATCCATTTTTGTTGTTTTGTGAAAAGGGTTTTGTGTTGGAGAAGGTGTTGAAGACTATTATGATCTTGACATTGTTTTTATTGGTCTTCCTGCTTTCAAATGTTATTGGATGGCCATCTTGCATCAACTCCTATTCCAAATCTTGAGGCATCATATTTGATTACAAAATGTTTTGAAAAGTCTGGAGTTCATAATACAGGGGTAGTGGACATAGTTTCCTTTAAGGTTTCAAATCACGTTTTTGCGTTGTCATCCCATTGGAATGAGTTCTTCTTTAAACGATTTGTTAGTGGAGTGGTTATGTGGGCATAATTTCCAATAAATCTTCGATAGTATACAATCAACCCTAAAAATCCTCTTAATTTGGAGATGTTAGTTGGTGTAGGCCATTCTTTTATTGCCTTGATCTTATTAGGATCTACCTTTACACCTTCTTTGGATATTATGTGTCTAAGGTACTCTACTTCTTTTTTTCCAAAAGTGCATTTGGACATGTTTGCATAAAATTGATTTTCTTCTAGCATAGTGAGAACTTGTTCCAGATGTTGCAGATGCTCCTTGCATGTTCTACTATAGACTAGAATATCATCAAAGAAAACTAGTACAAACTTCCTTAAGTATGGTTGAAATACCTCATTCATGGTGGCCTTGAAGGTTGTGGAGCATTAGTTAACCCAAAAGGTATTACCTTAAACTTGTAATGACCTTCATGAGTTCGAAAGACAACCTTTGTGATGTCCTTTGATCTTATTCTGATTGGTAGTATCCGAATCTCTAATCCAATTTTGAAAAATATTTGGCTCCTTGAAGTTCATCTAACATTTTGTGTATGAACAAAATAGGAAACTTGTTCTTAAACTTTATCTTGTTCATTCCTCTCTAATCTACACATAGTCTGAATGATCCATCTTTCTTTTTGAGTAGAATCACCGAAGCAATGTAAGGGCTTCTACCTTTTGTGATGATACCACATTTTAAGAGATCTTGGACTATCCTTTCGATTTTAGTCTTTTGATGATGTGGATATCCATATGGCTTGATTTTGACAGGGTTTGATCCTGACTTAACTTCGATTGTGTGCTCAATTTCTCTCACAGGAGGCATTTGTAGCAGAAGATCTTGGGATAATTTTTGGTGTTTTTGAATAAACTCTTGAATCTCAGGCGACTCTTCGCCAATTAATTTTGAAGCCATCATTTCCATCTGATGACATTGTACCATATATGTCGGAGCTCCTTTTTGGATCAACTTCACCATTTGATGGGATGGCACAATCTGATTTTGAGGTTGTTGAAAACCATATAAATTATATTTTTGACCTTCCCATATGAACTTTATAAATTGTTTTTGATGGTTGGCAGAGTAAGTGCTTAAGGTTTGTAGCCATTGGTCACTTAGGACCACATCCACTCCTCCAAGCAGTATAATATAAAATGGAGATTCTAAATTGTAGTTGTGAATTTGCAATTAATCATTTAATCTTATGGCATTTTCCCACTCCAATTTTCTTCCTATCTGCTACCATCACTTTCATGTTAGGCATTAGATATGTGAAAATGTTGAGCCTTTTTTAGAAGATTTGTATCCAAGAAATTTTGAGTTCTTCTTGTATCAATCCATTACATTGCCCTTTTTGATATGCCCTTTTAACTTCAAGGTCTAGGGTTGGGCTATTCCCGTCATTGTTGATAGTGATACTTGTGGAACAATTTTTTGCCATCTGATTTTAGGGAAAATTGTTTATAATCGTCAACTTCTTCTATGTTTGATTCTTCACTATCTGAATCATTGATTGCTCACATTTATATAAGTTCTTGGTATCCTTGCCCTTAAAATATTTGTGTCAAAGATCCTGTTGTCGCCCAAAGTGTACACCTAAGGTGCAATGCTTAGAGTAGGGGTCGATGCCTATTCCCTACTCACTCTGTTTAAGCTCTCTCCTAGACAAGCTATGGGGTTCGTAAAGATAAATGAAAGAGGAAAACTTGTTGGAACAACAAGTTCTAGGAGACTAAGGGCAAGGCAATTGCTTCTCTAGATAAATTGATTTAAAGTGAATTGACAAGTGTGATTATTAATGAGAAATGTAAGTGATAAAGATATATTCAATTAGATCAATTAGACACTTAGAATGATAAAGAGTGTGAGATCAGTGCCTTAATAACAACGCTCAAAATATGATTCTTGCACAATAATGAACTATATATGTCAAGTTATAAGATAAGCAATGGTGCAAGACGAGGTTAGTACGAGAGATCAAGAGATTAAAACAATTGGGCATATCAACAATAAGAGATGAGCTTGCAATATAAATAAAACTTGTACTTCAATTAAAGATGATAATCAAGAGACAATAGACTGAAAATGTCAAGTATAACAATGTAAGATTTGCAAGTATGAAATGAGCCCACATTCCAATTTACGATAATCAATTTAAATGCAAGATAAATGAATGCAAGACCTACCTATGTGAGATGCAAGATCTTGGTTAATATTAATTATTTGCCTATTCTAAGGTGAAGGCCTCCTCAATTATCGAAGCAAGTCTTAAAACAAGGTTGTTGGGAGAAGGGTTGGGGAAGGAGGCTAAGGCCTTATTAATGGTACCTACCCAAGACTTATAGCAACCCAAGTGGCTCCGTTCCTACAAGGGACTCGGCCATAAGAGAACTGCAAGGTCACTCGTTTTAACTATTGTTTAAGTGTTAAACTTCTTAAATTGAATGGTGGAGAAGGTTGTCCTAATTCTCTATCAACTAAGTTTATGCTGGGAGGTAAATCTTAGGAATGCAAATCTAAATTTAAGATGCAAATGCAAATGCTTCAATGAGATCCAATTTCAATGATGCTTTAATAAAGGAAACTTATAACCAAGATTTATGATGATTTCTTAGAACACAAGATCATTAGCTTATAACAATGACAATGAAGTAAATTTAAAATTAATCAATGAAACAAGAGAGATGAAATTAGTTTTGGTTTTTGTCATGCAGAAGGGTATGAAGGTAAGCATGTAATCAAGAGTACCAAGCCCTCTATGTACCTTAATGTTAGCGACATTGATTGCTGAACTCCTTTATCATGACCTTAGTAAAAGTGTACCCATCACTTACACACAATCTAGATTTGATTTGTTAAGCTTTTTCTACCTTATTTTAATGCTTAGAGGGTGATATTGATGATAGGGATCCTGAATACAGGCAATGATTTTGATGATATGTAGGTATTTGATGTGCCTTCCTAGGAACTATCCTTCCCCTTGGGGTTGGAAGCAACTAATAGGGCTATTGAATAACCATCCCAAACATAGGTATGACGACTTGCTTACAAATCATCAGTTAGAAAGACATTTGAAGGCAAGGCTTGTGTGAAGTATTTTGATGCCCCTAACATTAAGTATATGCTTCACTATGGTACACTTATGGTTTCTTTACGTAATGATGCTGATCTCACTTGATCTTGAGGGTATGTCTTAGGCGGTTTCTCCTAGATGGCTTGGCACTTCTACAACACTTTGGATATGACCTCTAGCCCAGTGAGAAGATCAATTATGACCTTACACACACAACGTTTCCCCTACATAGATGAGCTTTTGCTATTAATCCATCCTTACATGGATGCATGACATCTTCTACACTTCCAGATGGTGAAATACTGGTGCCATGATTGGTGATATGCCCTAGAGGACCTAGGACACGACCAACCCAACATTGCACCTTCTTGATGGGCGTTGCCTTGTTCCACAACCTAGATGAGGATGATGATGACTTGGGATGCTTTGGGAGGGTTGGCGATGTTAATGATGATGTCATGCCCTAGTTTTGCAACATCGCCTTTGCAAACCCTAGAGTGATGACATGAGGCCTTGTGATGATGATGTATGGCTTGAGAAGTTGTGGCTTGATGATTCATCTTTTTGTTGATGAGATGACGTGGACTGAGGAGCACTCTTGGACCATTGTTAGCACCTTGCTTGATAGAGACACTCACTTGTTGAGGATGATGTTTTGTTGGAGAGCCTTATTCCCACATGTGTGGAGTGAAATGAGACAATTTTTGTTTTATCATTTTGAGAGCTATCTGATGGGTCGACTTGTGGCCTTTTTGAACTTGTGAACACTTGAAGTCAAGTTTAGGGTTTTGAATCATAAATCAAAGTAATTTGTCTTTGTTACCCTCCTATAAATAGAGTGGAGTTGAATTACTTGGATCATTGTCACATACAATCAATTCTCTATTGTAAAGAGTGCACGCTAGCTCTCTCTCTTTCACACGAATGCAATGGAAAAGTAGGGTAACAAATTGTTTGTTGATTTTTCAGAACTTTCTAGATTGATAATTACTTTCAATGATTCTTAAACCAATTCATCTTATATCATATTCATCATTATGTAATTGTAGAAGAAAATATTCAACATTAATACAATAATGACAGTAGAGAATCAAACACAAGAGACACCAAATTTATCCCAGGAAAATCCCAAACTAGGGGAAAAACCAAACAACCTTTTCTTAGAGAAATTTGTCCAATTCAACAAGGAATACAATCTGAATTTTCCAGTCTAAACAAATCAAACTGACTAGTAACCAAACCCAGGTCAAACCTGGTCAAATTAACCTCAATTAGCCTCATAAATTCGGTTTGTTGTGCTTCAGAAATATGACCTTCCTCAGAGAATTAGGCTTGCCTCAAATTTTGTCTTTCTATTCTTCCTCAGATTCATCCTTATCTTGTTTCCCATGTGGGAACACTAGTGATCTGAATTGTGCCTTTGATGATCCAGATTGGATGCTCAAATGGAGAGGACGAATGCCAATATATAGGTGTTGAATGAGCCGAATTGGTGTGCCCCTTCACGGGGGCCGACTTGAAGCCTACCTTATATTTGGAGGCGAAAATTCAAAGTTAAAAAATTCAAATTTTCTTCTTTTGAGGCCGATTTGGAATCCACATATATGTTTATCATTTCTTAAATATTTGGAGGGCTAAAACTTGATTATGAAGATTGACCATAGCTACAAAATTCAACATTACCTTGGGGAGGATATGTTTTGCATGAGAGACTTTCTTTGGATTGGTGAAATGATGCTTGAATGAATGGTGTAAGTTTAATGCTATTTTTCTTCCATTTTGCAGTAATCACCAAAATTAGGGTTTATCTTGTGCCATATTAAAAATTACAATATTATTCAAGAACTTTTTTTTGTAATGCAAAATTTGTCATCAAGTATTCGTCAAAGGAAGCAGATTGCTTCTTTTGACCTTAAATCTTCTAAAATAGAAAGTCACTAGGGTTTGGAGGTGAAGCAAACTCTCCCTCTCCCTCCTTGCCCAAGGTCTTCGACCTTTTGACATCGTCCTATTGACTCCATTGCCTATTTGATTAAAGGCACTAGTCATTATGTGTTGATCAACTCAAATTTTCCTTTTTTTCTCTATTTTATGGTAAGCTAGTCTTAGGGTTTGGTTAAATCTGCATTTTATAGCTAAATTGCACTTACATGTTATTGTCCCTATTGACCACTACGTGTCAACAATCCATAGCAGTACACCCCCTTTTTCGCAAAAGGGTTAACGCCTGATTGATGTGTTCCTGCCATCCAACTATCATCATCAGTCTGAGGATCATGTTATAATGTAAACCCATTCTGCATGTGTATAATGTAAATAATCTCAGCAGATCCGTGTCGTGTATGTCATTACCTAGGTAAACCTACTTTTCTGGTGACGATCTACATCTTGGGAGGTATTTTGTCTCATTGATCCATTCTCGGATGGTCGGTAGAGTTTTCCTTCAGCCTTACCTCAAAGCCGGAATGGATTTTGTCACTGGGATCTTAGGGGAGTCCTAGTGTTCTAGATCAAGTCTATGTAAAAGTGATTTGGGAATAATCTTAACCATTTGGTTAGGTTATTTTATTACAAATTGGTTGGTCTGTCGGATTATATTTGTGTCGCAGAATTGGGTAGTCTGTGAGGGTCTTTTGCAAATGGGTTTCCCCCCTTGAGCTGTAAAAAATGTGAAATCATGATGTAAAGTGTCTTGAGGGTTGGAAAAATAATTTATCCCCTCATAGGTTAATTAATTAATTTTTCTGGCCAAAATTAATTAAAATCGTAAGCCAAAAATTTAATTAATTCTAGGTCCTAGGTAAATTTAATTTCTCCGAAAGAAAAATTTGTTGGTCCTTAAAAATTAAACTTTAAGAGGTCCAGGGACTAAGGTAAATTAATTATTTTGCTAAATTTTAAGCTTTTGGTCCCTGGGGTTAAGTCAAAGTCAAAATTTTGAGGAAATTAATTCAAAAATTTATTTTTTGAATTAATTAAAAGTCATTTAATTGAAAAATTTATTTTTTGAATTAATTAAAAGTCATTTAATTGAAAAATTCAAATTTCCTCAAGAATTTAAAATTTCGACGGATGAGATTAAAAGAAATTTTAATCCTCATCAATGGTCAAGATTGCTTTGACGAGGATCGCTCGAACTAGCTGTTGGAGGATTTAGCTTTAAATAGGATGTCATTTGTCAGTCAGTTCATCCAATATCTAGATCGTGTACTAAGCGAAAAGCTCTCTTGTAATCTTTTTATGGGCAATAAAGAAAGACTTTGGGGTTAAATTTCTGCTAGTGTTACTCTTCCTGGAAATACTGTATGATGTGTCATTTTCATGCATAGATTTCTTTTTAGCCATTGATTATAGCTTTTTGAAGAGCGATTTGAATACAGGTATCTTGCTCAGTCACTGGGGTTTGAATGATAATTTAAGTTTTGAATATAATAGCAGGTATCTCTATTTATCTAAATTTTATTATTGTTTTCTCGCTCTAAATCCTTGATTATTAGATCATTGGGCGTTCAAGGAAGTTCTCAGCTGAACCAGTCAACTCTCGATCCATGTTTTCTGAAGAGCCCATCTTGATTTGATCCTGGGCGTATCATAAGATCTTTTTCTTTATGGGTGATGCATGAAGGGTTTTGAGCTCAGTACCTTCTTTAAAATCTGAAAAATTTAATTTTTTTTGTGCTAAATCGATAAATCTGGCTGTTGAGAGCCTTAAATTATCAAATCTAGGACCGGAGTTGGACTCACACTCCCTAGATCTGATAGATTTGCCATTGATGTACATAGATCTATAATTATTTTTAGTTTTCTGACTTGGGATTTCTGGGTTTTAATTTTTTTTGGGTCATTGTATATATCGTTGGGGTGTTTTATTGCCGTGTAGCTACAGATCTGAAGAGGAAAACTGTGCAGAGTCCAGATCTAGGCCCTGGAGGGTAAGATTTGGATCTCTGGGGTTCATCAACTTCATTTTTGCAGGGATCATATCCAGATTTTGCAGTCCAAGGGTTTAAATTTATTTATTTTCAGATTTGGAAATTTTGTGAGGGTTTCATTAAGAAATCTGAAGCAGAAGGATTTAAAATTTTAATTAAGATTTCTAATTTTTTTTTTTTTTTAAGAAGTTCTGGGCCACCATTTTGTAGATTGATTTGTTGCCTGGTCTTAGGGTTTACTGTGAATTTCGAATTTTTTTACAGGGCTCACAGTCACTTTATTGCTGCTACATTCTCTAAAAAATTGCAAACCCCTATTTGATGCTTGGGTTTTTTTAGTCACCTCTCCATTCATCTGCCCGCAACATTTCTTCATTCCCTCGCCTCCAGAACGTCGAAATCAGCTCCAAATCTGCGTCTAAACCATCTTTTCCTTGCTCCATCCCTTTCTCCCTCACGCAGATGACCCTCGCTGCTGCCATATGCGCAACGCTGCTCTCATTCCTCGTTGCCTTTCCTCATCCAGTTAACCAAACGCTACCATCCTTCCATCTTTGCTAAGCTGCATCAAATCCCCTCCATGCAGCTCCATTGCACGGTTCCCTTCTGCCGCGTTATTTCTCAATTAAAAAACCTCCATTCTTGCCTAAATCTTGCAGTCCCTTTCTTCTCCTTGCAGCCCATAGCCGCACCCTCAATCCCTTCAGTTGCACTTTCATCTTCCCATCTCCTGTCTTTTTCCCTTGCCGCAGTCTTGCTCCACTCGTGGATCCCTGCAAACCCTTATAACTCCCTCCTCCATTCCGCTGTTCCTAACCCCTGCCATTGCTTCACCTATCCGCTGCTACAGTCCTCTTTCTCTACTATCCTTGCGTCTATCCCTCAGCTCAGGGCTCTCCACGTGAGCTGCACTGCCTTCGCTGACCTGCGTAATTGAGCCCTCAGTCTCCCCTCGCTGCTTCGTCGAATTGCTCTCCAAAACCTCAACGCCAGACCTGCGTAATACAACACCAAACACAATTCGTGCGATTTTTTATTTTATTTTATGTTATTGTATATTTCTTATATGCATTCATTTAGGGTTTAAGTTTGGTTTCTTTTTTAAACCTCTGATTTCATTTTAATTTGATTCATTTAAATTTAAAAGTTCTAATTTTTTTTTGGATTTTTTTTTTTTTGTTTTAATTTATTTTTTTATTTTTTTTTATATAATTTCATTTTTTATTTTTAATTTTGATTTGATTTAATTTTTGTTTATTTGGTTTATTCATTTGTATTTTTTTATTTCATTTAAAAAAAATCTAAAACTTAAAAAAAATTAAGAAGTCTGAAACATTAAAAAAAATCTAAAAATCTTAAAAAATTCAAAAAAAATCTTTAAAACATTAAAATATTAATTTTTTTAAAAGTCTAAAAAGATTTGGTGACTAAGGAGTTTAAAATAAATTAATAAAGGGATTTAAGCTTTAACATTAAAATTTTAATTTTTAACCCTTTGATTCATTTTTCCGTCACATTAAAAGATTTTGATTTCTTAAGTTACCATTAAAAATTATTGCCCAAGGAATAATTAAAATTAAAATCTGAAGTTCTTTAGTATTATTTGGTGATTAAATGCATTTTGATATTTCTTTATGGTCAAGATGCGATAAATGTTTTAGACATATTCGCTGTTGGAGAAGGTTGATTGGATCTAGATCTGGGTAGTTAACGAAGATCGTCTTAAATCTAGAATATCTTGCATGATAAAGTTTTGGGCATATTACATTTAATTATTCATAATTGTCACTGTTCATCACATATTCGAAAATTGTCCTGGATAACTTGTTTTCTTACTTAATCGGCGGTTAATTGAACATAAAGGCACTGGTCTATAATTGTTTCGATCTCGTGGTCATGTTTTGGCTACATTAGCGTTTAATCTTTTCATCTAAGTTAATCGAGATTCGTTTACTTTTGTCAAGTTGTCCATCTTTAAAATCTCCTAGAGCTTGTGTTTCACAGGTTATCCTCACCCATATACCTTAGGGACTACCCCCCTTGACTTGCCTAGGAGAGAGACTAAACAGAGTAAGGATCAAGAGTGAACCCTTACTCGGAGCGTTGTCACGGTGCCCAGACACTTTATGCGACAACAGTCCTAAAGTTTGTTATTGTATTATTAATGTTAAAAAGACAAAATCTATCATTACATGCATTTTCCACCCCCATTTTTTGGGTCTCTGTCTAGATCTTATTTTCTGTTTTGTGCATTTTGAGCCATCAAAAACATATTTTGACCCCTCCCTGTTTACTCCCTTTCAATAGCCTTATGCCCTTGTTGACAATGCCCATTATTGGCTATTTCCATTGCTGTTGTAAAGTTATGCATGCTGTAAATCTGCATTCTTTTGAAACCCTAACTTATACTAGCAATCCACAAATTAATGGTGGCCACATGGAAGACTATCTTGAATATCTATAGATCTCATTTTGGCTTCTCAAGCCTTGCCAGTAGGCTCTCTCAATCCATCATCCCTTTTTCTTACCCTTAGCCTTTCTTTATTGCAGACCATTCTAGGGGATATAGTTGTCAGCTCGTGAGAGAACCATTTGGCTTAGAATTCATTAGTCATTGAACCATTAAGTATTGCTGGGGAATCCTTCCTTGTGGGGATAATATCTGACCACAAAATAACAGGGGAGAAGCCATTGAGGTGATAGTGGTGGCTGATTTCGTTGTTCCTCTAGACCTAGAGTGCCTAGTGAGGCTTTGCACTAGGCTGCTGGATTTTACAGTAACTCCTAGAATTGGCCTTACACTACAATTGCAGTTTAATTTGTACTGATCACTTTTCTTAGACAATCAATGTGAAGAGTAATACAATATTGCATACTCACAACATAAGTTGTATGATTCCTACAGACTAGTTTGTTTTTTTGACATTTGTAAATTTTCTTTCAGATCTCTATCATTGTAATTGTTGTGTATTACAAGTTCAGTTCTTGTAGATTGGTATTTTGTTATCTCTTATGAAATCCAGGCCTTTTCATGTTTCATCGATAATGAGGAAATGTTCTAAAGATGAGAAATAGATGTTAGTCAAATCTGAAGCCACTGATTTTAGCTTTACAATGAAACCATCCTACAGTTTGGACTATTTTCAGTTTTCTTCTATGATTGGCTTGAAGAAGTTTATAATATTATAAGCTAACAACATAATTACTATGTTTCCTTGACAATAGACACTAGTTTCATTTCATATGTTTGGACAATTATGTGTTGAAGAATGTAACTAGTGTCGGTCTTCATAATTGTATTTGAGTCATGAAAAGACAAAATATTTATAAAAGGAAATTTTTATTGACTTATTAAAGCATGGATTTCAGGCTTGGGTCAATGGTCAATAGGTCAAAGTACCCATTGAGTGCTCTAGGATTTTTGTTTAGTCAAAATCAAATTTATTATGTAAGAAATCCTTCTCGGGTTCATGGTGTCAAAGAAAAAAAAATGTTATTTTGTCATGTCAAACTCTCCACCCATCAAGTCGGCCTCAAGCTCTTCTAAGTTGGTTCCAATTTCATCTTCTATAACTATACGACCTCATTTACAGGCCTAAACAACTATATATACCCAAGTGAACTTGACCCAACAAAGAGTTGACAAGAAGTTCAAATATAATTATAGGACAACGAAGTTATGGTAATTCAGATCATCTACAGGATCGAAGTATTGGTGACTATAGGACCGAGGCATCATGTTATTGCAGGTCATGGTTACTATCATAGGACAAGGTTACAATTGCAAGTCAAAGATCACTATTGCAGGTCAGAGTTACTATTACAAGATGATGCCACTATTGCAGGACAAAATTGCTATTGCAGAAAAAGGGTTGCATTGCAAGAGGACTATATTCATATTTGGCCAGCGTGATGGATGGAGGGGTAAAGTCTGTGTCAAAGGTCTTGGTTGTCTTACTTTGATATGAATCTACTAAAGAAGAGTTTGATTGGGTTTTCCCCTCCTTGGGGTTTTTCCCAGGCTAAGTGCCTATGTCTAGTGTCTCTTTGTTTTTATGGTTTTGGTAGCTATTTGATGAACAAAGAAATAATAACTATAAGAAGAAGAAGAAGAATTTAATTAAGAAATCACAAGCATCTATCAAAAAAAAAGAGAAATCAATCTAATTGAAAACCTGATCTCATTTCCCTAGATTTCTCAACATGGTTTCAGAGCTTGGTTCATATAAGGGTAGGAAGAAGATCACCAAAGGATTCCAGGCATCAAGAAGAACCTAATTACCTAAGACCGAGCTCCTAGAGGTAACGAATCAAAATTCTGGGCACATCTAGAAGCCTTAGTCAATGAGATAAGGCCGTAGGCCTAAGGAGAAAATAACGAAGTTTTTAAGAGGCTCAAAAGCCATGTTCAGGAACACTGAAAGGCTAATCTGATAGCCTATAGAAGGCCAAGCACTTTGAAGAGAAAACACAGTGCTAGGCACAATATAAAAGGCCTGTAATCATCATTAGTCTGAAATCTGAACTTTAGTACCACTATATGGTTGATCAAATCATTGTTTGAAGTTTCTCTTGAAAGGTTAGCAACAGTCTCTATCATAAGCAAAAGAAGCAAGCAATCTGGTTTTATTGAAGACCCTATGAACCTAGTTGAAAAGCTTGAAGAGAAGCTACAACTGTCGTAAAGAGGGGCCGAGTCTCCTATACTGAAGTTTTGTGCATAAATATATTTTGGAAGGCTTCAATCATTTGGAAAGGGAGCCGAGACTCCTCATAAAGCTTGAGTATATATATTATAGCCACAATTATCTTAAGTATAAAACCCAAATGTTTGCATTAGAAAGAGGTATTTACGGGTATATTTATATAATGTAATAGGCTAAACAATCACATAGGAATCCGAACTTGTGAAGTTTGGATAGTGGGGCAGGGATTTCCACTTTTTGTAGAATCTCTTATGTGTTCATTGAATAAACAATGGAAGTCCCTAAGCTACAGTGTTTTTGGAAAAAGCCCTATTTATAGTGTGTTCACAAGAATAAGACAGAGTGGTCTTTTTTTAAGATTCTCTGGTCTTCAAAAGAAAAATTATAAGAAAGGAAAACATTTTGCACCAACTTATAGAAAGATCATCAAAGTCATCAAACAAGGAACCAAACAAGCAGGATGCCAAGAAATGGAATAAACACTTCAAAAACGAGATCTTGTGAAGGCAACAGTCCTGTAATGGCATCCTATAGCAGGTACTTTACAATGGGTTCTCTGATCATGAGGTACGTATAGCATATTTATTTGTTAAGGGTGTAAATTGATTTAGGGTTAATTGCTTGTGTGGTTGTAGAGTATGCTGTTTTCATTATTGAAAGTTGTTTGTGATCCCATGTGGTTCATGAGAAACCCTAGTGATAAGAAAACCCTAATCTAAGTTACATGTTCCCTCATAGAACCCTATATCAAGATTTGTAGGGCATATATCATAAACTCTAGTGATGATTGATGAGGATGATGATTCGATTTTGTACTTAGAAACCCTAGGTTTCTATCCTCCATTGTTGCGTAGAAACCCTAGATTGATAAATTGATATCATGCTTTTGGTATCACACATTTTGCTTGGTTGTATTTGTCACTAAGTATTGCAGGTATAAAGCTTATGGCTAAATTCAAAGGAAACACTTCGATGAAGGAAACCCTATGAGGTTTGTAAAAGGGACAACTCTAGGTATGTCAAAGACCATAGGAACATCTTCATTAAATGATACGATCATTTTGAAGTTTATTACTAACCTTCTTATGTTTAGGTTTTGAATCATAAAGGTTCTTGTTAGGGTGATTAATCATCAAATTAAATCTACCCTCGTTATACTATCTCTTGTTGTTTGATCATTCGTGTGAAACCCTAACCCTTAGGGTTCTCTATGAAACCCTAGCCTTTCAAGGCTAAGGGTATGTCGATGCTAATATTGAAACCCTCATCTACTTAAGGGTTGTTGATAAAATCGAGAACATATAGTAAAATCCTATTCTTTTGAAGTTTAGGGCTTTGATAATGTTATGTTAAAAACCCTAGTTCTTTAGGATTTGCTGTTAATATCTAAATGAAACCCTAGATATTTAGGGTTTGGTAAATTAGGGTTTATAAGCAAAACCCTTGTAATAGTTATAGTAAGATCTTAGGAATGAACCCTAGGTATATATTCGTCTTTTTGATCAAAACGCTACCCTGAATTGTTTGATGTATTGATCTTAGGTTTACCTAGTAGATATTGTTGTGAAATGCTAGTGCATGATTTTGAAATCCTAGATATGTATATGCGAGTTTGTGAAATCTAGGGTTTGTAACAAAACCCTAGCAGAGATTGATATTCTAGGACATGATGAGATTGTTTTTGATTATTGATATAATGATGAAAATCTAAGGTTTGCAACAAACCCTAGTAGAGTTTGACATATAATTCTAAAGGCATATTGTTGAAACCTTAGATGTATGGTTGGATTGTTATCTAAGGCTTTGTGTCTCAAAGATGGAGTCTAGGGTTAATGACAATTACATAGCAAGAAGTTGAAGTCTAGTATATAAAAAGATGATACCCTTTGCTGATTACAAACCTAACTAGGTTTAGGTATTTTATGTAAGTTTGAATGCTTTGATGCTATCATTGTAATGACATGGTTTTAATTAACGACATGCTTTTGTATATTTGTATTTGGTTGTACTTGCTATTAAGGTTTTGCAGCTACGTGATTTTCAATTGACGATGTGCACGAGGAAGGAGCTATAAGAATGATGATGATCAAGATGACCTTGATGCCATGAAAAAGAATGAAGTATTGAAAGGTTGAAGTTTCTCTGATGTTATAAAAGAAGGAAGTTGTTGATCTCCCTAAGCTGAGAAGGAGCTTGGATAGAAGAAAAGGTATATCTCCCTAGTTGAGAGGGAGGGCATATTATGACAGTCATAATGAATACCTCAGAAAAAATGAAATTACAGATGGATGTTCGTGAAAAAGACTTGAGAAGTACTGAGGCTGTATTTGGCGCTATTAAAGGAGAAAGCTTACGACAAGTTGTATATGGATAACTTGATGATGATATAAGTAACATTAGGAGGATTGAGGAGCTCGAAGGTTTGTGTTTACTTGTATATATTTGAAGGTTTATTATTGATTGGGGTTGTGATTGTGCAAGATCTCTTTATAAAAGGATTGAACGTTTCAAGCATGCTTAGAGTGGTGGATATATATTTGATTTAGTTGAAAATGAGAGATGAAGCATCTTGTCGCAACAAGATGCTTGGGAGGACATCTGGCTGGCCTATGTGTCAATGTCTAGATCCTGGAGTAGGGATGGTGGCGTTGGTCATGGAGCTCCGACCTTGGATACACACCTAGATCCCTGAGTTGGTGATAGAGCTTAAAAGCCGATGGTACCTATAAAGGCTAAAGCGTGAGTTCACCTTAGTCCCACCCGATTAGAGTACCCTGGTCAGGTGTCTAATCTGTAGCACTGTGTGTGCTCGAACTCTTCGTAGTTCATATCATTTTGAGATCTTCCATGTACTTGATGTGTATATAATTATGAGTACCTCCCTAGTTAAGGGGGAGTGTTGAAGAATGCAACTAGTGTTGGTCTTATAATTGTATTTGAGTCATGAAAAGATATTATTTATAAAAAAAAAATTCTATTTACTTATAAAAGCATGGGTTTCATGTTCGGGTCAATGGTCAATAGGTCAAAGCACCCATTGAGTGCTCTAGGACTTTTGTTTAGTCAAGTCAAATTTATTATGTAAGAAATCCTTCTTGGGTTCATGGTGTCAAGGTTTCTATTACAGGACGACTACAGGATCGAGGCATCATGTTATTGCAGGTCAAAGTTACTATTATAGGACAAGGTTACTATTGCAGGTCGAAGTTACTATTACAGGACAAGGTTACTATTACAGGATCGAGGCATCATGTTATTGCAGGTCAAAGTTACTATTATAGGACAAGGTTACTATTGCAGGTCAAAGACCAGTATTGCAGGTTGAAGTTACTATTACAGGTCAAGGTTACTATTGTAGGTCGAAGATCAGTATTGCAGGTCGAAGATCAGTATTGCAGGTTGAAGTTACTATTACAGGTCAATGTCACTATTGCAGGACAAAATTGCTATTGCAGAAGGTTGAATTGCAGGAGGACCGTATTCATATTTGGTCAGCTTGATGGATGGAGGGGTAAAGCCTGTGTCAAAGGTCTTGGTTGTCTTACTTTGATATGAATCTACTAAGGAAGAGTTTGACTGGGTTACCCCCTCCTTAGGGGTTTTGCTCTGGCTGAGTGCCTACATCTAGTGTCTCTTTGTTTTTATGGTTTTGGTAGCTGTTTGATGAACAAAGAAATAATAACTATAAGAAGAAGAATTTAATTAAGAAATCACAAGCATCTATCAAAAGTAAACAGAAATCAATCTAATAGAAGACCTAATCTCATTGCCCTATTTCGCAACACTTTGTAGGATTGTTATAAACATCATTGTTGGTCTTTCTAAATTCAGCTCTTGTACAGTCTTTATCCTCTTATTAATTTGAGGATTTGTAGTGCTTCATGTTGAACATGTGTTTGAATCAACTTTTCTATACTATTTGCACTTATTTGTGGTCTATCTTGTTATTCATAAATTTTAGGACCCATAATGATAATGCTGAAACTTTTGTTCTATTTATTGGTATTCTAATAATAATGGTGATCAGATTATTATTCTTTTCAGGCATATTCTACAGTTGGCACACCTGACTATATTGCCCCTGAAGTCTTGCTTAAGAAAGGATATGGCATGGAATGTGACTGGTAAGGAAAGTTTTAAAATGTGTCTGTTTTTTTTGTTTCCTCATTTAATGCTTTATATATGCAAAAAGTTGTTTGGCCTTTAGTTATTGCCATGCTTTCTGGGTATCACCTTACTGGAACATGTAGTGGATTATTATAATTAGTTCTAGAATATATACTCTTTTGAGGATTGATGTTTGGAAAGCAGATGTGTATTCTAGCAGTCTGGTCAGAGCCACCCAATGTATCTACTCTATTTAATGAATTACTGTGCTTACGCTCTAGTTGTTTTATTACTTGCCCCAGAAGACTCACAACAAAATGAACAAGCTATTGACATCTAAGTAAGCACGCAGAGGTGCAAAGTGCAACACACAGACCTTTGCAACTGGAGAACCGATCTGGAGAAAAACCCTCTAGATCTCATTTCGTACCTACAGCACAAGAGGACTGAGGAGTGGTGATTACTGTTTAATTTCTTCCTCTCTGATTTGAAGTTCACATGGCCATGGTTACAGTTTCTCACATTATTAGATGCATTCCAATGCTTTCCCTATTATGGCTTCCCCCTTTGTTTTCTTTTAAACTCTCACTGTCAGTTCTTCATCAATGAAGCAACTGACCCCTTTCTCTGCTGCAATATCACTTTATATCACATTCTCCCCAGGAATTGGTTATACCAGTGCAATCACTGCTCAAAATGAATCACTCCAACTTCCTGTGCTTTTGGCTTCATCTTCCCTGACCCCTACAGTAGCCTCTTTTTGAGATGTATCCACACTAAGTCACCTAGTGTAAGTGGATGGCCAACTGAGTGCTTATTTTGTTGTTCCTTGTTCCTCTGTTGTGATTGGTGTAACTGCTTTGAACCTGCCTTTGAATTTGCTGGATTCTTCTGTTGTTCATTATCCTGAGTAGTGGACTCATCTCCAACAACGTTAAACAAGTGTCAGGTCAAAAGGAACCTGAGGTAAAAACTCCAAACATTCTCGAGGGGTGATTTGTTGGTAGAAATGTAGACAACTTGGTTGTAAGAATGCTAAATATATGTAAGATTCACATCGCTGGTCTTGTGATGCTTTTGGTTCTGCCCTCTGAGCAAGCTAACAAGGGTTAGATTCACCACTTTTGACTGCCCATGGGTCTGACAGTCAAATACTGTACTTATTCAACTTTGTGTCCATTGTGCTCCATAACACTTTTTAGAAGTAGCTTAGGAACCTGCTGTCCCTGTCCAAGATGATGGACTTTTACTATCCAAAGTGAACCTAGATGTTCTGAAAGAAGAACTTGGCCATCTCTTGTCTAGTATGTTCAATTTTCATAGGTCTTCTCAGTGTTGTGAAAATCGTGATCGGGATTAAATCGGCACGGGGAACAAATCGGAACAAATCGGAAAAATCGGGAGAAAATCGTTTGATACAAAAATATTCATTTTTTTTTTTCATTTTTTTTAATATCTAAACCATCTACAACATAAAATAAATACATTGACACATAAATGTGATAAAAAAACTAATATATAAGATGTTTAATATCATTTCTAGCGCTAAAATCACACATAACATTGAATCATGTCCTGAATAGTAAGTCTTGACTCCTGAGTCCCAACTCAGCCTCAAAATATCAACAAAAAATATGATAATGTATCTCATCATGTCATAATGTCATATACAATAAAATGAAAGTCTAATCCTATTGATTTCCTCTGCCCCTCTTGCGAGAAAATGCCACAACTTTCCCTTTCCCTCTAGATGTAGATGTTGGTGCCTGTGCTGGTGGAGATGGCAGTGGAGTCTGATGTGCTCTAGAAGCTGCAGAATTAGAAGTAGGAGCTATAGGAGGTAGACCACTCTCCAAATGAGCAATTGAAAAACCAAAAAAAAGTTTATAAAATCGTGCTGCCCCGACCCCCCACGATTTTTTAAGAAAAAATCGTGATTTTTTTCAGTAAAAATTGGCAAAAAAAAATTTAGGCGATTTTTTTCGTATAAAAATCGCGATTTGATCGGCAAGGTGAAAAAATCGCGATTTTTTCATTAAATCGCAATTTTCACAACACTGGGTCTTCTAAACAGATAATTACTTCTATTACTTCTAATTATTTAATATTTTTCATAATTTTCATTCATCATCAGGGAATTACACAAAAGACATCAACAGTAGCATTTATGAGAGTATGATCATAAAGAGACGGCCAAACGAGAGACCCCAATATTTTACCTTGGGAAAACCTACATGGGTGTAAAACGCCACAACCTTTTCCTTAGAGAACTTGTTCACTTCAACAAGAGACACATTTAATCTTTTCAGTCAAAAACAAGGTCAAATTGACCATAACCAAAGCTAAGGCTGACCTGGTCTAACAGAGATACATATCCTCAGAAATTTAGGTCAACTCTGTCACAGGAATCTTTTGGTCTTCCTCAGAGATTCAATTTTTGCAGAGATTCTGCCTTCTGCCATAGAGAAAAGTCTGCCTCAGAGATTCGGTCTTCTTCCTCAGGAATTCGACCCTCTGCCTCAGAGAATAGTCTGCCTTAGAGATTCAATCTTCTTCGTTAGGAATTTGGCCTTCTGCCTCAGAGAATAAGTCTGCCCAGAGAATGAACTTCAATCGACTGCCTTTAGATAACTTCCCACGAGTACAGAAGATAAGAAGAGCTGCCAGAATTCATATTACTGTAGATGAACAGAAGAACAAGTGATCCAAATTATTTCTTGCCAAATAATGAGGTCGAATGGGTATATATATAGAGATTTAATGAACCCAAGTGGTGTGTCTATAGGGACATGCCGACCTGCCCTTCTTGTGTGAAAATTTCTAAATAGAAATCCAACTGCAGTTATTAATATTATTTCTTCTACTTATTGACTGAGAAATATGTTATTCACAGTGCTCTTATGGCAACTATCGAAATAAATTCTACTGCAACCTTCACAATTAAAATACTGCGGAAAGTGAATGCAAGGAAAAAATACTGGCACAAATACAATCACAATGACACAGTTGTCTTTAAACAATCGTCCCCGGAAAAACCCAATGTGGGAAAACCAGTGCCGCAGATGACGTTTTCTTTATTATTGTTCAACAAAAATCTCATGTACAAGTTACAACTAGCAGAATAGAAGAGGATTTTTTGTGAGAAAATTTACAGATGCTTCCTGACAAGTTTTTGATCTAGGAGAAGTGCTTCTCTTCCCTCTGTGTCTCACTGTGTCCCAGTGTCAACCTTCCTACGCTGTTCCAGAGTCAACCTGCCCCATGCAGTCCCAATGTCAAGCTGCCCTTGCGCTGTATCTCCCTGTGTCACAACGACTGTGATAGTGTTGCAGGGGAGCGCCCCCCCCGCCTCCTCGATCCCACTCCCAATCCGCGCTCCGGTAAAAAAAATTGCACTCCCTGCCTATTTCCAGATCAAAGCAAGGAGCATTGCTCCCGTCGCTCTGGGAGCGATTTTTATAACTTGAGAGCGGTCAGTGAGTGTTATAAAAATCGCTCTCGAAGCAACTAGAGTGAGCAACAAGAGCGGAGACGCGCGGAAAAAAAAATTCGGCGGAAAAAAAATGTTTTTGTGGAAATAAAGTGAGGGAGGGAGGGAGAGAGGGAGGGTTAAATAGACCCTCCCTCATTTCATTTCATCATTGTAATGAGTGAGAGTGAGAGTGAGATTGAGAGAGGGTGAGAGTGAGGAGCAAGGAGAGAGCAAGAGAGAGCAAGGAGAGAGTAAGGAGCAAGGAGAGAGCAAGAGAGAGCAAGGAGTAAGAGAGTGAGAGAGCAAGAGAAAGCAAGGAGCAAGGAGAGATTGAAGAGCTTGCAAGGGGAGATTGGACGCCAAAGAGGTAGGCTCTACAATATTGAATAGAGTGTAGCAATTTTTGTTTTTAATGTTTATTCCTAAATAAATAAATAAGTTTTTCTCTATTTCCCATTCCCATTTCCATTCCCATTCCATTTTTTAAAATTTTGCAAATTCAAAACTTCAAATTTCAAACATCATGGTTATATTTCTTGGCATTTTCTTCTTCTTGGTTCATTTTTTGGTTATTATGGTGCTAGAGAGTAGAAAAAGGAGGGTTGAAATTGAAAATGAAGAAGGGGATGAAGAAGGGGGACATAGTGGATTTGATGAAAACCCCGGTGAAGAGGAGCTGGAGGAGAGTGAACATGAGTCAACTCAAAAACTAAACAAGACCAAACCCCATTGTGGAAATATGTTAATAGGCCTGAAGCAGGGAAAGGGGGTGGAACCACTAAATTTCATTGCTCCCATTGCAACAATAATTACACAGGTTCATACACTCGTGCCAGAAAACACCTCTACGGGAAAATACCATGGGATGGAGATAAACAAATAGGAATCAAAACTTGTACAGGTGTGTCAGCAACATATAGAGCCAAATACATAAGGGAAGAGGAGGAATCCCAATACAAATCTAAAAAATCGAAGCGTTTCTTTGAACCAAGCTCACAATCACATGCACAAAGAACTCCTTCAGCATCCTCCCAAGGCAGTGGATATGGAGGCATAGGGTCACCAGGTTTAAGGTGTAGAAGCATATCAGATTTCTTTAATGAAGGGTGTAGGAATGATGTGGATTCAAAAGTTTACAAGTTTCTCTATGCATGTGGGATACCATTCAATGTTCTTTGTTCTCCTTATTAGCACGAAATGGTTTCTGCCATAAATGATGCCCCTAAAGGATACAAGAGCCCTGGGTATGACAAGGCAAGAACCGTTGGACTTGATCATGAAAAAACAAAAATATCACATTCATTGAATAGAATGACAAGTTCTTTGACTGACCATGGGGTGTCCATTGTATTTGATGGATGTACAAATGTAAAAGGCAAGCCATTGATAAATGTTCTTGCCGTGTTTGTTAGTGGTGCCATCTTTCTTTCAGCATATGATTACTCAGACAAGTTCAAGACTGGCATCAACATTGCAGAACCATTACTTGAAACAATTCACTGTATTGGGCCATATAATGTCATCCAAGTCATTAATAATGCTCCTAATTGTAAGGCAACAGGAGCAATTATTGAGGATAAATACCCCAACATATTTTGGTCTGAGTGTTTGGTTCACATAATGAACCTTTTTATGCATGATATTGTTAAGAACAAAAACGAACAATACAAATGGATTGGTGATTTGTATAAGAAAGGCAAACAAATGATAAAATTTATTACAAATCATAGCAATACTCATGGCCTTTTCTGCAGTCACTCAATATTGGAGTTGTTGAAGATTGCGAGAACTAGATTCGGTAGCTATTACCTCACCTTCAGGCGCCTTTGAAGGTAAGAGAGTCATTGGTTAACATGGTACCAAGTCCACACTGGTAGGTATTAAAGGAAAGGGCTACAAATGCAGCTGATAGGCAAGGTTTTGAACAAGTGGAGGAGGTCGCTCTTGATGGTATGTTTTGGGCACGTGTGAGGCAAGTATTGGATTTCACCAAGCCCATTTATCACATGATTCGGTTTGCAGATATAGATAAACTAGTGATTAGCGAGGTGTATGAGTAGATGGATACCATGTTGGGGCAAATAAAAGATATTGTTCATAACAATGATCCCAACTTGTGTACACTGATTCATGATTGTGTGTGTATATGGTGGGATAAACTTAATGTTCCACTACATTGCTTGGCGTATATCCTTATGCCAAAATACTACTCTACATCTTGGTTGGGCCAACCTACACTAGGGGGTGGGGTTAGGGCCAAACCCCATATAGATGAAGAGGTATCTACAGGATATTTGCAAGCATTAGAAAACTTCATACCTGACAGGGAGGAATGTGCTAGTGTGCGTCTTGAATCAGGCAGATACTTTAGTTGCACTAGTTTGTTTGGTACCTTTCATGCAATGGAAGATAGAGACAAATTTGATGCTCTCACATGGTGGGAATTATATGGTGGCCATGGAATTTTGCCAAAATTGACAAAAAAAAGTTCTCTCATAGGTTGTAAATACTTCTTCTACAGAGAGGTGTTGGAGCACGTACAACTTCATACATAATGTGAAAAGAAACAGACTCAATGAAAACCAGGTAGAAAGCTTGGTTTATGTGCACTACAACTTGAGGTTGTTGAGTCATCACTGTGATTGGGCTTATGAGGATCCAACATATAGAATTTGGGACAACCACCGAGAGGATGATAATTTGGAGGATGGCACTATACATCTTGAAGAACTGGAAGCAGAACTTATAAGAGAGGAAGATGAAGCAACAACCATGCCACCTCCACCATCCAGTAGCAGTGCTCGAGTTCCGAGTCTTGTTCCTTTGCTGTCGCCACCTCCATCTACACCCTCACGTGGAGGGCATGTGCCTTCTGGTTCTGGTTGTCGGTCTGTGCAGGAGACTCCTAGAAGACCACCACGACTTGCTCATACATTAGACACTTCTCGTGGCAAGGGACACATGTAGTAGTAGATAATAGATTTACAATTTACTTGTCTTTTCTAGTTTCTATTAGTTTTCATAACTGTTGAGTCTTGACTCTTTCATAACATAATGATATTTTTTATAAACAATATATGACTATGACAATTTAAGTTTGAAGTTTGAAGTTGGCAATTATAACTCATTGGTAATGATTCTGAATTATGAATATGATGCTTTGTGAAAGTTGTTTAATTTCATTTCATATCTCATTTTATAACATTTCATTTCATGTTAGATATTATTTCTTGTAATGGTTAAAGTTTACACTTTAAACTTAGCTTACAAGTACAACTTTGGTGATCAATGATGATAAATGTTATATATTGAATTTTCAATTTTGAAAGCTTGAAGTTGAAACTTTAAGATTGATGAATCATGATTCACGAGACTCAATATGTTATATGTTACTAACTTGTGGATGTGGTTGATGACGATTATAAATTCTAGATGATTGATGTTATATGGTTGATGGTTCAATGATCAATCTATGTTTTTTTTATGTTTTTTTTGTTTTTTTATTTTTTTATTTTTTATTTTTATATCTAGTTCATCATTCTACATGTTTTTGTTGACATATATGTATCAAAATATAAAAATATAAAAAATATAGATATTATAAAAAAATCGCTCCGGGATTTGCTCCCAAGCAGGGAGCTTTTGAAAATTTCGCTCTCGCTCCCATTTTCGCTCCCGCTCCCAAGTAACACTGTACTGTAATGTCCTCCCTTTGCGTTGCACCTTCTTCCCTTGCACTCCCGACTGATGTTGATTACCTTCACTCTCTTTTCCGCTTTCAACTCTCCCTCTGATTTGATATTCTCTTACCGAACTTCGACTAGTGAGAAAATCGATCTTACTCGGGTAACTGAGTATTTGCCTCTGGCGAGTTCTCCAAATGCCCATCAGGCCTCCTCTTATAATCATATCATTGATCAATCAACGACCCAAATTAGATCCTAAACAATGGCTAGGATCATATTGACTTGATCTCCGCCTTCTTCTAGAAGTTTCACCCACAGTTTAGATTTATAGTAATACCCATTAATTATTTTAATTTCCTAAGTTTAGACTTAGGATCCCATTAAAAATAATTAATTATTTTAATAAAACTGTCTCCGGGTGGAATTTCCCAAAACCATTTATGGGTATTGGAGAATGCATGCGTCCAAGCCTCCCTGCAAAATTTGAGACTTAGAGCACATTCGATGCTACCAGAAATCAACACTCTCTCTTAGCAAGGAATTTGCTCTAGCAATGCAACCTGCTGTCAGCTGAAGCATCATCCAGTTCTGTAACATCTTCCTTTGCACTTGCTGATGTCTGACATCCTGCCCACCAACTACTGTGCAAATGCTGCATCTGTACTACTATTGACCCAGCGAATTGTCAGCACTGCATCCGTACTGCAACTCCCTATGCCACTGTAACTAAGAAATCATCTGTTTTTGTTACTGAAACAGATTCTCTACCATACTCATCTACTCTCTGAACTAAATGAACTTAGCTCTTCCTAGAGCCTTTGTCTACTTAATCTCTTGTGGGGACATAATGTAGCTGTACTACCCTACACTGAACACAGGCTCTAATAAAGTGACATATGATATCAATGTGTTTTGACCAAATATGAAATACCAGATTCTCAGAGAGTTTGATACAATTTTGATTATCACAGTAAACCCTGGTCATTTCCATCCTTTTTATGAACAAACTCACAAGCAGTTTTCTAAGCCATATAGCTTCGCACGTAGCTGTGCTGGCTGCCATATATTCTGCTTCTACTAAGCTTAGTGTTGCTGACTTTTTCTTTCAGCTGCACCAAGATATCATCCCTAATCCAACATTGAAGCAGTACCCAGAGGTACTTTTTTGGTCTACTGAACTACCTGAGCAATTTGCATTTGTGAACCCATTCAATCTGACATCCTCCCCTTGGGATTATTTCAACCCATATTCGACTATTACACACACATTCCTAAGAATGTGTCTTGCTTCTGCCCAAAGCACCCTTTTTGGTTCCACCATGAACTGACGAAGAGTGTTGACAACAAAGCAAATGTCTAGCTTAGTGTTGACCAGATACATGAGCGACCCAATGAGCTGTCTGTACTGTTAAAATTTGGGTACCAGAGGACAAGTGGTTCCCTAAGGTTTGATCTTTGGCCTAGGGAAAAGTGTCCAAATTTATTTGTACTTTTCTCCTATAGTGACTTTATAAGTGGTAAGGTCAATTTAATTTAAAAGTGACTTTATAAGTGGCGAAAGTTACATTCTAATTTAAAGGTGACTTTATTAAAGTCAATGAAGAATTAGAAAGTGAAAAAGTGACTATGGAAATGAAAGGCTAAGTGGGTTTTTATTTAAGAGGGTGAGTTAAAAAATAGAAAGTGAGAATTAAATGCACATTTATTTTTATCCCTAGATCTAAATGAATCTCAACCATTAGATCTTAGGGTAACCCAAAAGGTCATTTAGAGAGTAAAAGGAGAAGAGAAGAGAAAAAGATCAATTCATTCTTTCATGAGTATTTGAGAGAAAGAGGAGAGAGAGAGCAAGGAGAAAATTTCTGAGCAGTGAGGAAGTGAAGGAGAGCAGCAAGAAGACATTTCAACAAATCTGGGCAGCATCATTTATTGGCACGCATCCCAAGGAAAGACCATACAACAGGAGAAAGGCACATAAGTTTTGGGCATGATTTTCGAGGCAGTGATACTGTTGAAATCCGTACGGTATGTACAATGTGTACAACAGGTTTTGGGCACGATTTTCAAGGTAGGCCGTACAACATTTAATGTTTTATTGCTGGAAAAAGTTCTATTTGGCAGTTTGCTGATTGACACGATTTTCGAGGTGGAGTTCAAGCACATAAAGCGAAATACGTTGTAATTTGAGGTTGTTGGAATTTTTACTGTGTATTTTAGTTTCTCTATAAAAGCATTTTCAGAAATAAAGAAGAGCTCTCTAAACTGGTTTTCCCCAAGAATTGTAGGGAGGTTTTTCCAGGGTCGCATTGACAAAAAATCACTGTGTTATTTTCTGTGTGTCACTGTCACAATTTTGTTGTGTTTTATTTCTGCAATTTCAACAGTTGTGAAATCTCTAAATTTGTGTTTTTAGAAAATATTGTCATTTCCAGATTTTAGAATTTTTATCATGCTTGGATTTAAAATTAAATTCAAGGAGTGATAAGGAAAACTGATAACCGAAGTGGGGGTTGAAATTCTTCATGGTATCAGAGCTTGGTTGGTTGAAAAGGGCAGTTTGGAACAACAAAGTGAAAATTACAACAAACTTATTTTTACATAGAAAACATAAAACTTTACCATATTTGAAAATTTCAGTTTGGTAGGACAATGAAACATGTCTTTGGGTTTTAGAATTGAAGACATGTTAGATGGGCAGAACAACTACAGTGCATGGAAAGAGAATCTAGAACATCTTTGAGGAAGCAGGAGTCTGGGGCATTATTGTAAATACCACACAGAACCCAGTAGCAGGGCCTGCTGACCTTGTACAGTTAGCAGAGTTTAACAAAAAGAATGCTAAGGCAAAAAGATTGATTCTAGGAGTCAAAGATAATGTCATTCCTCATGTGAGAGGAAAGACTTATGCACATGGGATGTGGACAACCTTGACCAGTCTTTACTAGAGCTCAAATCAAAACAGAAAAATGGTCCTAAAGGAGAAACTGAAGGCCATTAAAATTGCTAAGATTGACAGTGCTGCAACATACCTCACAAAGATCACTTCAGTGAGAGATGAGTTGGCAGTCGTAGGAGAGATCATTGCACCCACTGAGTTGGTGAGGATTGCTTTGAATGGTCTTCCCATGACTTGGGAGAATTTTGTGGATGACATTATTGCACGAGAAAACCTTCCTGATTGGGAGAGGTTGTGGGATGATTGCATTCAGAATGAAATCAGAAAGAACCATCTTGGGGCAGCCAAACAGGTGGAGGAGGATGACAATGTGGCATTGTTAGCAAGAGGCAAGAAGGGCAAAGCAAAGAAGCAAGCTTCCAATAGTGGAGGCAAAGGCAAAGGTAAAAGCAAACAACAGAACAAGGATAAGGACTATTCCAAAGTCAAATGTTAGAATTATCAAAAGTCGGGACACTATGCTGTTGTGTGTCCGGAGAAGAAGAACAAGAAAGGGAGAGACAAACCCATGGTAGCTTCTGCAAAGATAGAGAGCTTCTCAGAGAGCTTTGATCGAGAGTTTGGGTTCATAGCTTGTGAGACCACTAGTGCAGGATCCCCTGCCATACAGGTTTAGAGGGAGTGTGCACTCTCCATTACTAGCAAAGCATCTTCTAGCATTTGGTATGTTGACAATGGCGCTTCCCGCCACATGACAGAAGTCAAAGAATACTTCTTAGAGCTTTCAGAGGATGATACTGATATGGAGGTAGTACTTGGTGATGACAACATGGTTAGAGCAGTTGGTGTGGGGACATTAACATTTGATGAGAGACCCAAACCTCCCTTGAAAGTGTCAAATGTTCTATATGTGCTTGGAATGAAGAAGAACCTGATATCCATCTGAGCACATGATAACAGAGGGTATGATGTGTTGTTCAGGAGAGGGCAGGTGCTTATATATCCTGGGGGAACTCCAGCTTCCTCACCCTAGGGTGATTGGTGTGCGCCATGCCAAGGTGTACAAGTTCTCATTCTAGCCCCTGATGGCATTGAGTAACAGAACTCGAGACAAGACCGACAACAGATCTAGCAGTTCAGAGTTGTGTGAGATTTGGCACAGTAGGATGGGGCACATGTATCATGGGGCCTTGAGTACATTGCAAGTGATCACCACTGGTGTGCCAGATTTCAGTTCTGATCACCATGATATATGTAGAGGATGTGCTATGGGGAAGTTTGCCAGATCCCCTTTTCCCAGTGGTGACAACAGAGGACTGAGATCCTTGACTTGATTCATACCGACGTGAATGGTCAGATGTCTTATGTATCCTTAAGTGGCTATGAGTACTATGTTTTATTCATTGATGACCACCCCAGGAGGACCAAGATTTATTTCTTGAAGACCAAGAGTGAGGTCTTCAAGCGGTTTCAAGAGTTCAAAGCTCTTGTGGAGACCCAGACAGGTAGGAAGATCAAGGTCCTCAGGTTGGACAATTGAGGGGAGTATACCCTTGATGAGTTTGTTGATTTTTGTGCTGAGGCAGGCATTAGGAGGGAGTTCACAGTTCCTTACAACCCCCAACAGAATGGGGTTGCGGAGAGGAAGAATAGATCCATTGTAGGGGCTGCCAAAGCCATGCTTCATGATCATGGGTTACCTTTATTTTTGTGGGCAGAGGCCTGCAACACTGTTGTGTACTTGTAGAATAGGAGTCCACATTGTGCCTCGGGGAATGTGACTCCAGAGGAGGCTTATTCTGGGAAGAAGCCTGATGTTGGGCACTTTCGTATCTTTGGGTGCCTTACATATTCCTATGTCCCCAAGGAGAACAGGACAAAGCTAGAGCCCACTGGAGACAAGGGCATCTTTGTGGGTTATAGCGAGACCTCGAAAGCTTATCAGATTTATATTTATGTGCAGAGGAAAGTGGTTGTCAGGTGAGATGTGAAGTTCGAGGAGGAGAGAGCTTTCAAGAGGTCACGAGAGAGTATTCAGAGTCACCAGACCCTCAGGAGTAGCTGAGTCAGTCACAAGGATCCAGTGGTCAGGGATCAGGAGGTACATTGGTTTTAGTGTCAGGTCCATTAGTGAGCAGTGGCTGTCAGAGTCAGGTGGGTGGTTCTTCGAGCAACATGCAGGGCAGTCCGCAGAGCAGTTCACAGGGTAGTCCACTAATGGACAGTTCTGACGGTACTTCAACATCTACAGGCATAGATTCAGGCATGAGGTCAGTTGGCAAGCCTTCAGGAGTTCAGGCTTCTGATGATGATGATCATTCTTTCACTCCGATGGGAGAAGTATGCTTAGGGAAGAGGAAGCCCAAGTGGCTTCAAGATACCTTGGGCGAGGCTACATTAGTTGCTGGGCCAAAGGGACAGGTTAGAGAGAGTAAACCACCTGAGCGGTTTTGTAGTTACATGGCATTGGTAACAAGCATTGTTGACTTCGAGCCTTCTAGTTATGAGGAGGTATCCAGCCAGCAGGTCTGGAGAGAGGCCATGATGGAGGAGTATTCTTCTATTATGAAGAACGATGTTTGGGAGGTAGTTCCAAGGCCTGAAGGTAAATCAATTGTTACTTCGAGATGGCTCTAGAAGATAAAGAATGCTGTAGATGGCAGTAACAAGAAGTTCAAGGCTCGATTTGTGGCGAGAGGGTTCTCACAGGTAGAGGAATTTGACTAGGAGGAAACCTTCGCTCCCGTAGCTCGGTATACATCTATTCGCTCCACTATATCGATTGTAGCAGAGATGGGTTGGAAGATCCACTAGATGGATGTGAAGATCGTATTTCTCAATCGCTTCATTCAGGAGGAGGTTTATATTGAGCAACCGCAGGGCTTTGAGGTGCATGGGAAGGAGTCCCATGTATGCAGATTGAAAAAGGCACTTTATGGCCTTAAGCAAGCTCCTAGAGCTTGGTACTCGAGGATTCATACATACTTACAACAGTTGGGTTTCGCAAAGAGTGAGGTTGATTCGAACCTATACTTCATTGTGGTGGGTGAGGAGCCTCTCATTCTGGTGTTCTATGTTGATGACTTGATCATCATTGGTGCGGAGAGACTCATTGAGGGCTGCAAGAGAGATCTTGCTTCAATGTTTGACATGAAGGATATCGGCTTGATGCATTATTTTTTGGAATTGGAGGTGTGGCAGGAGGAGGGGCATTTCTTCCTGGGACAAGGGAAGTACATTGTGGATATTCTTAGCAGATTTCACATGGAGGACTGCAAACCCATGTCTATACCTATGATCACTAGCTGGAAGAAGCTTCACACTTTTGATTTCGAGTTGGTGGATCCTACTCTATACAAACAACTAATTGGTAAATTGATGTATTTGGTCAACACTCGACCAGATATATGTTTTCCAGTTAACACTATGAGTCAATTCATGTGTGAGCCCAAGAGAGTGCACTGGGTGGCTGCAAAACACATTCTTTGTTACTTGTAGGGGACTATGGATTTTGGTGCGGATTATAGACAGGGTGATGGAGTGAGATTGGTAGGGTACACGGATGCAGATTGGGCAGGTTGTGCTTCAGATAGGAAGAGTACTTCCGGGTGTTTTTTTGGGTTGGGTTCTACAGTTTTGTCGTGGATTAGCCGGAAACAACAGTTAGTTGCATTGAGCTCAAGTGAGGTCGAGTATATGGTTGTTAGTTTGGCTAGTTGTGAGGCCATATGTCTTCGCAAGATGTTGTTTGGTCTATTTGGTCAGGCATTGAGACTTTCAGTAATTGACTGTGATAATCAGAGTTGCATAAAACTCATGGAGAATCTAGTTTTTCGTGATGGGTCAAAGCATGTTGAGATCAAGTATCACTTCATTAGAGACTATGTCCAAAAGGGAGCTGTCAAGCTTGAGTACATTTCCACAAATGAGCTGGTAGCGGACATTTTCACCAAAGCCTTACCATGGGGCAAGCATGTCTACTTTAGAGACAAGATGGGAATGGTGAGGAACACTTTCCTCGGTTAGAGGGTGTGTTAAAATTTGGGTATTAGAGGACATGTGGTTCCCTAAGGCTTTGGTCTTTGGCCTAGGGAAAAATGTCCAAATTTATTTCTACTTTTCTCCTAAAGTGACTTTATAAGTGGTAAAGTCAATTTAGTTTAAAAGTGACTTTATAAGTGGTAAAGTTACTTTCTAATTTCTAATTTAAAGGTGACTTTATTAAATTCAATGAAGAATTAGAAAGTGAAAAAGTGACTATGGAAATAAAAGGCTAAGTGGGTCTGAATCCCGCGAATCAGACATGATTCGTTGGAGATTCGAATCCCAAAATGGGACACGTCGTGTCCTAATAGGACACGATTGAATCCCGGTTGTGTCTCGTTAGGACACAACATGTCCCGATTTTGGGATTCAAATCGCAATAGTCTGGAGCTTTTACTAATTTTTTGAGTTCATTCTTGTGTGGGGTTTTTTAAAGATAGATGGGGGTATTCATATCTGAGGCATAACTATCCCATGGATTTCTTTTTCCAAAGTGTCGCTAAAGGTTTGAAGCTTTTACCAATTTCTTGAGGACATTCTTGTGTGGGTTGTTGCAGAGAGTTTTTACCAACTTAGTGTGCATTCTTTATGTGTGGTTTTAATGGCTACTATAATTGCATTGAGATAATAGTGACATTTCCATTTAGAGAATTCTTAAATTTCAAGGTTTGGTTTTAATGGTGACTATTACTACCTATTGAGATAATGGTCACAATTACTATCTAGAGAACATGTAAATTTCACCTTCAGATTTTAGTGTGTTTTAATGGTGACTGTTATTGCATATGGACATAATGGTGACAATTGCTGTTTATTGAGATATAGTTGCACAGTACATGTTTTCAATGGTAGAATCTAGATGAGTTTGCACATTGGGGAACATTTGTTAATAAGTCTTTATTAATCTGGTATCTCTGGGTCATTAGCTTGGAAATTTTGTGATAAATTACCACGTTTTATCCATCTCACATTTTATGCTCGTTAGATTAGAGAGCCCCACTTATATGTCATTTGAAAATGAATATGTGCCTAAACTCTATGCCTCTTGTACATGAGAAAATGTTTTGGAACAAGTTTGGTCGATAAGTTCACAAATATATCCATTTTCAATTGCGTGTTGAGTTCAACAATAGTATTTAGGCAAATTTAGTAAAGATAATCTTTAGAAAAAATGATGTTATCATGGAATTTGGAATTTTGAAGATGGTTAACTAAAATATAATTCTAAGAGAAAATATAGTGATTTCCCAGTATCATTTATCTATTTGTTTGACAACGATTATAACTGAATGTAAAAAGATATGTAGGATGTCAAATTAAACATAAATTTGGTAAAAAGACATGAAGGATGGCAAATAAAAAATAAATTTGTATCATTAATGAGAATTTGTGTAAGAAATATTTAATTTTTAATATTATCTAATATATAAATATATATATAAATATATATATATATATATATATATATATATATATATTTAATAAAAATAATATATAACGAATCCTATGTGTCTTGTTCCGCGGGGTCAATGTGACCGAATCTGACTCTCGAATCCCCGTATCCTACGAATCCCTAATCCCCGTGTCAAGTGACTTAGGATCTTAGGGTAACCCAAAAGGTCATTTAGAGAGTAAAAGGAGATGAGAAGAGGAAAATATCATTCATTCTTTCATGAGCATTTGAGAGAAAGAGAAGAGAGAACAAGGAGAAAATTTTTGAGTAGTGAGGAAGTGAAGGAGAGCAGTGAGAAGACATTTCAGCAAATTCGGGCAACAACATTTATTGGCACACGTCCCAAGGAAAAATTGTACAACAGGAGAAAGGCACATAAGTCGAGGAAGAGGGACAACAACAAGGGCACAAATTTCGAGGTAGGTTTTGGGCACGATTTTCGAGACAACCATATTGTTGAAATCTGTATGGTCTGTACAGCAGGTTCCGAGAACGATTTTCAAGGCAAGCTGTTCAACATTTAACATTGTTTTATTGTTGGAAATTTTTTTGCTTTGGCAGTTCGCTGAATGACACGATTTTTGAGGCAGAGTTCAAGCATAGAAATCAAGATAAGTTGTAATTTGTGGTTGTTGGAATTTTTACTGTGTATTTCAGTTTCTCTGTAAAAGCATTTTCAGAAATAAAGAAGAGCTCTCAAACTGGTTTTCCCCAAGAGTTGTACGGGGGTTTATCCAGGGTCACATTGACCAAAATTCACTGTGTTATTTTCTGTGTCGCTGTCATAATTTTGCGGTGTTTTTTTTTTGCAATTTCAGTAGTTGTGAAATCTCTAAATTTGTGTTTTTAGAAAATATTGTCATTTCCAGATTTTAGAATTTTTATCATGCTTGGATTTAAAACTAAATGCATGGAGTGATAAGGAAAATTGATAACCGGAGTGGAGGTTGAAATTCTTCATGTACAAGGTGGGGCCCACTTCCTTGTCTCCTGGTGCATCTATTTTTTTCCAATTGATGATCATGGGAGTAGCCATGGGTCGACAATCTTGCGTTCTGAATTTCTTCAGAATCTCTGTAGCATATCTTCCTTGCCTAAGGAAGATCTCCCCATTCTTCTGCGAAAACTTCCAGCCCTAGAAAATAATGCATCAACCCCATATCCTTCATGTCGAATTCATCTTCAAGATTCTTCTTGCAATCTTGTATGAGCCTTGATGACGCTGTAAAATACAAGTCATCCACATATAATACCAGAATAAGTGGCTCATTCTCTACCATCAAATAGTAGAGATTGAGATCAACATCGCTTTTGACAAATCCCAACTGCAGCAAGTAACTATCAATCCGACCATAACATGCTCAGGGTGCCTGTTTGAGCCCATACAGGGCTTTTATTAATCTGCATACATGGGTTCTCTTCTCATGAGTTTCGAAGCCTTCAGATTGTTCTATATATACCTCCTCTTCTATCACACCGTTCAAGAATGCTGTCTTGTCATCCATCTAGTGAATCTCCCATCCCATTTGAGCTTTTGGGGATATAACGAATTTGATAGAGGTATAACGAGCCACTAGGGTGAAGAGATCTTCATAGTCTATTCCTTCTTTCTATGCGTACCCCTTTGCCATGAGCTAGCCTTGTACTTCTCTATACTGCCATCTACAAAAAACTTGATCTTGTAGATCCATCTTGATCCTACAATTGATCTATCCTCTGGACTAGGTACTACTTCCGAGACATCGTTTGTCATGATAGAGTTGTATTCTTCTACCATGGCATCTACCCAAACATGTTGAACGACTTCTTGAAAGTTAGAAGGTTCTTCAACCCGAGCTACTAATGCTTGGTATTTGTCAGGTTGTCTACGCTGCCTTTTCTCGGTTTTAAGAGCTCCAGCAAACTCCTCTACGTCCCTCAGTGTCTGTCGTACATCTCTGCTGGTTCTACCACTGGTGGTGGGAGGCTCAATCATCTCGTCCTTTTGATCCTGTCGTTCCATTTGCTGAGAAATATTTGGATTTCCTTCTTTTGAGGAAATACTGGTATTGGTCACTGTACTCAATCCAGGTGTTTGTCCTCCTGCATGTCCTCCTTGTTGCCCCTACTGCTCTTGGACTAATGGAACATCTACTAACTGACCTTCTGTTGGCATCTCTCGAGATTTCCTAAAAGCTTTATCCTACATGAACTTCGCATCTCGTCTCACTACAATCTTCCTGTTGCTAGGAATGTAGATTTTGTATGCCTTTGAGGTCTCACAATATCCTACGAGATACCCCTATTTTGTAGTCGGATCAAGTTTACTTCGCTTCTCGTCTGGAATGTGACAATATGCCACACTTCCAAATATCTTGAGATGACTAACTTCTAGCTTCTTCTCTGTGAAGACTCCTTTGAGCGTTTTCTTCCCCAATGCTCTATGATGAGTTCTAATCAGGATATATACCGCCATGTTGCAAGCTTCTGCCCATAAAAACTTAGGTAGATCATGATAATACAACATAGCTTTGGTTGCCCCAACAATAGTTCTATTTTTCCGCTCTGCTACTCCATTCTGCCCCAGATTATATGGACTTGTCCACTCTCTTTTGATGCCCTCCTTTACGTAGAAATCTTTGAAGTTTTTGTTCGTGTATTCTCCACCATTATCTGAACGCAATATCTTTATCTTTTTCCTTGTCATATTTTCAACGAGAGCCTTAAACTCTCCGAATCAATCAAAGACCTCATCCTTGGTCTTTAAGAAATAGATCTAGGTTTTTCTAGAGTGATCATCAATAAAGGTGATGAAGTATTCGCCACCACTAAGAGCTCTTGTGGACATTGGACCACATATATCTAAGTGTATCAATCCCAATACACATTTTGCTCTATTGTTACTTCTGGAAAAAACTGCTTTAGTGTAGTTGCCTATCACGCATCCTCGGCATAAGTCATGATGCTCACTACTAAGGGCTAGTACTCCTATAATAGTCTCTCTGAGCATCCTCAGTGCTCCATGGTGTTAGTGTCCCATTTGCTTGTGCCATAATTCATATTCATTTCGTTCCTTTTCACCATTATAGTTGCTGCCTATTAGTGCCATTGGAGACTCAAGCTGCAACCTATACAATTTGTTGCTTCGAGTCCCAATTTGTCTCTTCTTCTTCCAGCTTGGATGCTTGACGTATACTTTCTTTCCTATGAAGTATACATTGTATTCCTTGTCCTGTAACTAGGACACTGAAATCAGATTCATTCCTAATCTTGGCACATGCAAAACATTGGTGGTTCGAATGCTGGACCTTACTTCCGTTTGAAATGGTATGGTGCCTCTCCCTATTGGAGTACATTTCGTTCTGTTTGCCATAGTAATTTGGAAGTCCATTTGTTCTTCTTGAGAGCTCAAGAAATGTTCTCGTACTCCAGTCATATGAGCTGAAGCCCCACTATCAATGTACCAAACATATACTGACGCTGAATTTGCTAAGCATGCAAATTCTTCTTCTAATCTGGTAGACAATTCTGAGACACTCTGAGTATCCATCTTTGTGCTATTTTCAAATGATTTCTGACGCTACCCTGCCCCAACAACTGCTGCAAGAAAAAACTGCGTCCCACCAGAGAAACCCCTCTTCACTGAATCTTCTGTTGTTCTGTTCCTTCAGTCGTTGACAGATTTTGAACTGGAATTCTTACCTCTCTGTCGATTCACTCAGAGAGAGTTTTACCATGAAAATCTAGTCTGAAGAAATTTCAACCTCCACTTCGGTTATCAATTTTCCTTATCACTCCATGCATTTAGTTTTAAATCCAAGCATGATAAAAATTCTAAATCTGGAAATGACAATATTTTTTGAAAACACAAATTTAGAAATTTCACAACTGTTGAAATTGTAGAAATAAAACACAACAAAATTATGACAACCACACAGAAAATAACATAGTATTTTTGGTCAATGTGACCCTGGAAAAACCCCCTTCAACTCTTGGGGAAAAGTAGTTTGAGAGCTCTTCTTTATTTCTGAAAATGCTTTTATAAAGAAAATGAAATACACAGTAAAAATTCCAGCAATCACAAATTACAACTTATCTCGATTTCTGTGCTTGAACCCCACATCGAAAATCGTGCCAATCAGCGAACGGTCAAAACAAAAAATTTCCAACAATAAAACAACATTAAATGTTGTATGACTTGCATTGAAAAAGTGCCTAGAACTTGTTGTATGGACTGTACGGACCGTACAGATTCCAATAGTACGACTGCCTCGAAATTCATTCCTTTACTGCTGTCCATCGTCCTCGATTTATGTGCTGTCCCTTTTCCTCGATTTCTGTGCCTCTCGTTGTACGATTTTGCCTTGGGATGCATGCCAATAAATGCTGCTGCCCAGATTTGCTGAAATGTCTTCTTGGTGCTCTCCTTCACTTCCTCACAGCTAAGAAATTTTCTCTCTGCTCTCTCTTCTCTTTATCTCAAATGCTCATGAAAGAATGATTGATCTTTTCCTCTTCTCTTCTCCTTTTACTCTTTAAATGACCTCTTGGGTTACCCTAAGATCTAATGGCTGAGATTCATTTAGATCTAGGGATGAGAATAAATGTGCATTAATTCTCACTTTTTATTTTTTAACTCACCCACTTAAATAAAGACCCACTTAGTCTTTTATTTCCATAGTCAATTTTTCACTTTCTAATTTTTCATTGACTTTAATAAAGTCACCTTTAAATTAGAATGCAACTTTACCATTTATAAGGTCACTCTTAAATTAGAATGTAACTTTACCATTTATAAGGGCACTCTTAAATTAGAATGTAACTTTACCATTTATAAAGTCACTTTTAAAATTAAATTGACTTTACCACTTATAAAGTCATTTTAGGAGAAAAGTACAAATAAATTTGGACACTTTTCCCTAGGCCAAAGATCAAAGCCTTAGGAAACCACTTGTCCTCTAATACCCAAATTTTAACACTACCTCTTACCGAGGAAAGTGTTCCTCACCACTCCCATGTTGTCTCTGAAGTAGACATGCTTGCCCCGTGGTAAGGCTTTGGTGAAAATGTCCGCTACTTGCTCATTTGTGGAAATGTACTCAAGCTTGACAGCTCCCTTTTGGACATAGTCTCTAATGAAGTGATACTTGATCTCAATATGCTTTGACTTGTCATGAAAAATTGGATTCTCCATGAGTTTTATGCAACTCTGATTATCATAGTAAATTATTGAAGCTCTAAATGCCTGACCAAATAGAGTAAACAACGTCTTGCGAAGCCATATGGCTTCACAACTAGCCAAACTAGCAGCCATATACTCTGCCTTAGTTGAGCTCAATGCAATTGATTGTTGTTTCCCGCTGATCCATGGCACAACTGTCGAATGCAACCCAAAACAGCACCCGTAAGTACTCTTCCTATATGAGCCACAACCTGCCCAATCTGAATCTGTGTACCTTGCCTGTCTCACTCCATCACCCTGTCTATAAACCAGACTGAAATCCATAGTCCCCTGCAAGTAACAAAGAATGTGTTTTGCAGCCACCTAGTGCACTCTCCTGGGCTCACACATGAACTGACTCAGTGTTAACTGGAAAACATATATCTGGTCGAGTGTTGACCAAATACATCAAACAACCAATCAGCTCTCTATATAGAGTAGGATCCACCAACTCGGAATCAGAAGTGTGAAGCTTCTTCCGGCTAGTGATCATAGGTGTAGACATGGGTTTGCAGTCCTCCATGTGAAATCTACTAAGAATATCCAGAATGTACTTCCCTTGTCCCAGGAAAAAATGCCCCGCCTCCTGCCACACCCCCAATCCCATAAAATAATGAATCAAGCCAATATCCTTCATCTCAAACTCTGAAGCAAGATCTCTCTAGTAGCCCTCAATGAGTCTCTCTGCACTAGTGATGATCAAGTCATCAATATACAACACCAGAATGAGAGGCTCCTCACCCACCACAATGAAGTATAGGTTCGGATCAGCCTCACTCTTGGTGAAACCCAGCTGCTACAAGTTTGTATAAATCCTCGAGTACCAAGCTCTGGGAGCTTGTTTCAGGCCGTAGAGTGTCTTTTTCAATCTACATACATGGGACTCCTTCCCATGCACCTCAAAGCCCTACCACTGCTCAATATAAATCTCCTCTTGAATGAAGCCATTGAGAAATGTGATCTTCACATCCATATGGTGGATCTTCCAACCCATCTCTGCTGCAATCGATATAAAGTAGCGAATAGATGTATACCGAGCAATGGGAGCGAAGGTCTCCTCATAGTCAACTCCCTCTACCTGTGAGAACCCTTTCGCCACAAATTGAGCTTTGAACTTCTCGATGTTGCCATCTGCAACATGCTTTATCTTGTAGAGCCATCTGGAAGTAACGATTGATTTACCTTTAGGCCATGGCACTACCTCCCAAACATCGTTCTTCATAACAGAGGAATACTCCTCCATCATGGCCTCTCTCTAGATCTGTTGGCTGACTGCCTCCTCATAACTAGAAGGCTCGGAGTCAACATTGCTTGTTACTAATGTCATGTAACTACAGAACCACTCAGGTGGTTTACTGTCTCTAACTTGTCTCTTTGGCCCAACAACTGATGTGGCCTTGCGCAAGGTATCTTGAAGCCCCTTGGGCTTCCTCTTCCTTGAGCAAACTTCTTTCATTGTAGTGAAAGAATCCTCATCATCATCAGAAGCCTGAATTCCTGAAGACCTGCCAACTGACCTCATGCCTAAATCTGTGCCTGTAGATGCTAAAGTACCGAGCGAACTGGCCATTAGTGGACTACCCTGTGAACTGCTCTGCGGATTGCCCTGCATGCTACCTGAAGAACCACCCCCCTGATTATGAGAGCCACTTCTCATTGATGGACTTGACATTGTAATTGATGTACCTCCTAATCCCTGACCACTAGATTCCTGTGACTGACTCAGCTGCTCCTGAGGGTCTGGTGACTCTGGATACTCTAACTCTCGTGACCTCCTGAAAGCTCTCTCCTCTTCGAACTTCACATCCTGCCTGACAACCACTTTCCTCTACTCATGAATATAAATCTGATAAGCTTTCGAGGTCTCGCTATAACCCACAAAGATGCCCTTGTCTCCAGTGGGCTCTAGCTTGGTCTTGTTCTCCTTGGGGACATAGGAATATGTAAGGCACCCAATGATTTGAAAGTGCCCAACATCAGGCTTCTTCCTAGAAAAAGCCTCCTTCGGAGTCACATTCCCCAAGGCACGATGTGGACTCTTGTTCCGCGAGTACACAGCAGTGTTGCAAGCCTCTTCCCACAAAAATAAAGGTAACCCCTGATCATGAAGCATGGCTTTGGCAACCCCTACAATGGATCTGTTCTTCCTCTCCGCAACCCCATTCTACTAGGGGTTGTAAGGAACTGTGAACTCCCTCCTAATGCCTGCCTCGGCACAAAAATCAACAAACGCACCAAGGGTATGCTCCCCTCCATTGTCCGACCTGAGGACCTTGATCTTCCTACCTGTCTGGGTCTCTACAAGAGCTTTGAACTCTTGAAACCGTTTGAAGACCTCATTCTTGGTCTTCAAGAAATAAATCCAGGTCTTCCTGGAGTGGTTATCAATGAATAAAACATAGTACTCATAGCCACTCTAGGATACATGAGACATCCGACCACTCACATCAGTATGAATCAAGTCAAGGATTCCGGTCGTTCTGTTGTCACTACTGGGAAAAGGCGATCTGGAAAACTTCCCGATAGCACATCCTCTGCATGCATCAAGGGGATCTGGAAAACTTCCCGATAGCACATCCTCTGCATGCATCAAGGGATCAGAATTGAAATTTGGCACACCAGTGGTGATCTTTCGGAATGTGCTCAAGGCCCCATGATACATATGCCCCATCCTGCGGTGCCAAATCTCACACAACTCTGAACTGCTAGATCTGCTGTCCGTCCTGTCTCGGGTGCTACTACTCAGTGCCATTAGGGGCTGGAATGAGAACTTGTACGCCTTGCCATGGTGCACACCAATCTCTCTAGCCGAAGAAGCTGGAGTTCCCCTAGGATATATAAGCACTTGCCCTCTCCTGAACAACACATCATACCCTCTATCCTCAAGTGCTGAGACAGATATCAGGTTCTTCTTCATTCCAGGCACATATAGAACATCTAGCACTTTCAAGGGAGGTTTGGGTCCCCTATCAAATGTCAATTTCCCCACACCGACTGCTCTAACAATGCTGTCATTACCAAGTACTACCTCCATATCAGCATCACCCTCTGAAAGCTCTGAGAAGTACTCTCTGACTCTGTCATGTGGCGGGAAGTGTCACTGTCAAATACCAAATGTTAGAAGATGCTCTGCTAGTAGGGGAGAATGCAGATTCCCTCTGAACCTGTATGGCAGTTGATCCTGCACTAGTGGCCTCACAAGCTATGCACCCAAAATCCTGATCAAAGCTCTCTGAGAAGCTCTCTATCTCTATAGATGCTGTCATGGGTTTGTCTTTCCCTTTCTTGTTTTTCTTATTCTTACACAAAACAACATAGTGTCCCAACCTTTGACAATTCCAACATTTGACTTTGGAATAGTCCTCCTCCTTGTTCTGTTGCTTGCCTTTACCTTTGCCTTTGCCTCCACTACTGGAAGCTTGCTTCTTTGCTCTGTCCTTCTTGCCTCTTGCTAACAATGCCACATTGTCATCCTCCTCCACCTGTTTGGTTGCCCCAAGATGGTTTGATTTCATTATGATTGCAATCATCCCACAACCTCTCCTAATTGGGAAGGTTTTCTCGTGCAACAATGCCATCCACAAAATTCTTCCAAGTCTTGGGAAGACCATTCAAAGCAATCCTCACTAACTCAGTGGGTGCAATGATCTCACCTACGACTACCAACACATCTCTCACTGAAGTGATCTTTGTGAGGTATGCTGTAGCACTGTCAGTCTTAGCCATTTTAATGGCCTTCAATTTCTCATTTAGGACCATTTTTCCGTTTTCATTTGAGTTCGGGTAACGACTGGTCAAGGCTGTGCACATCTCATGTGCACAAGTCTTTCCTCGCCCCTGAGGAATGACATGTTTTTTGACTCCTTCCAGAATCAATCTTTTTGCCTTAGCATTCTTTTTGTTAAACTCTGCCCACTGTACAAGGTCAACAGGTACTCCTACTGGTTTCTTTGTGGTATTTACCATAATGCCCCAAACTTCTGCTTCCTCAAAGATGCTCTGGATTCTCTTTCCATGCACTGTAGTTATTCTGCCCATCCAACCTGTCTTCACTTTCAAACCCAAAGACATGTTTCACTGTCTTACCAAACTGAAATTTTCAAATTTGTGGTAAAGTTTTCTGTTTTCTGTGTAAAAATCAGCTTGCTGTAATTTTCACTTTGCTGTCCCAAATTGCACTTTTCAACCAACCAAGCTTTGATACCATGAAGAAATTTCAACCCTCACTCCGGTTATCAGTGTTCCTTATCACTCGATGCATTTAGTTTTAAATCCAAGCATGATAAAATTTTTAAATCTGGAAATGACAATATTTTTTGAAAACACAAATTTAGAGATTTCACAACTGCTGAAATTGCAGAATTAAAACACAAAAAAATTATAATAGCCACACAGAAAATAACATAACAATTTTTGGTCAATGTGACCCTGGAAAAACTCCCCTACAACTCTTGGGGAAAACCTATTTGAGAGCTTTTCTTTATTTCTGAAAATGTTTTTACAGAGGAATTGAAATACACAGTGAAAATTCTAGCAACTACAAGTTACAACGTATCTCGATGCGTGCGAATAAATGCTGCTACCTAGATTTGCTAAAATGTCTTCTTGGTGCTCTCCTTCAATTCCTCACTGCTCAGAAATTTTCTCCTTGCTCTCTCTTCTCTTTCTCTCAAATGCTCATGAAAGAATGAATGATCGTTTCCTCTTTTCTTCTCCTTTTACTCTTTAAATGACCTCTTGGGTTACCCTAAGATCTAATGGTTGAGATTCATTTAGATCTAGAGATGACAATAAATGTGCATTTAATTCTCACTTTCTATTTTTTAACTCACCCACTTAAATAAAAGTCCACTTAGCCTTTTATTTTTATAGACACTTTTTCACTTTCTAATTCTTCATTGACTTTAGTGAAGTCACTTTTAAATTAGAATATAACTTTACCACTTATAAAGTCACTTTTAAATTAGAATGTAACTTTACCACTTATAAAGTCACTTTTTAAATTAAATTGACTTTACCACTTATAAAGTCACTTTAGGAGAAAAGTACAAATAAATTTGGACACTTCTCCCAAGGCCAAAGATCAAAGCCTTAGGGAACCACTTGTCCTCTGGTACCCAAATTTTAACATAGTTCTCTTAGCTTGAACTGTGTAAACCCCCCTAGTGATTCGAATTACTGTCCCTGCAGGAATTTCAAATTCTTTTCTCCCTTCAATGTTGGGTCTTCTGACTATTTTCTTTTTGCTTCACCGCAACTCTGATACCATGTGAAAATTTCTAAATAGAAATCCAACTGCAGTGATTAATATTATTTCTTCTACTTATTAACTGAAAAATACGTTAATCACAGTGTTCTTACGACAAATATCGCAATAAATTATACTGCAGCCTTCACAATTAAAATACTGTGGAAAGTAAATGCAAGGAAAAAACACTAGCACAAATACAATCACAATGACAGTTGTTTTTAGACAATCGTTCTCGGAAAAACCCAATGTGGGAAAACTGGTGTAGCAAATGAGGTTTTCTTTATTATTCTTCAACAAAAATCTCATGTACAAGTTACAACTAGCAGAATAGAAGATGATTTTTTGTGAGAAAATCTATAGACGCTTCTTGACAAGTTTCTGATCCAGGATAAGTGCTTCTCTTCCCTTTGCGTCTCACTGTGTCCCAGCGTCAACCTTCCCATGCTGTCCCAACGTCAACTAGCCCCATGCAGTCCCAACATCAACTAGCCCCTGTGCTGTCTCTCCTTGCGTCACAGCTACTGTGATGTCCTACCTCTGCTTTGCGGTTTCTTCCCTTGCACTCTTGATTGATGTTGATTACCCTCACTCTCTTTTCCGCCTGCAACTCTCCTTCTGATTCGATATTCTTTTGTCGAATTTCGACCAGTGAGAAAATCAATCTTACTCGGGTAACTGAGTATTTGCTTCTGGTGTGTTCTCCAAATGCCCATCAAGCCTTCTCTTATAATCCTCTCGTTGATCAATCAACGACCCAGTTTAGATCCTAAACAATGGCTAGGATCATATTGACTTGATCTTTGCCTTCTTTTAGAATTCACCCACAGTTTAGATTAATAGTAATACCCATTAATTATTTTAATTTCCTAAGTTTAGACTTAGGGTCCCATTGAAAATAATTAATTATTTTAATAAAACTGTCTCTGGGTGGAATTTCCCAAAACGATTTATGGGTATTGGAGAATGCATGTCTCCAAGTCTCCTTGCAAAATTTGAAACTTAGAGCACATCCGATGCTACCAGAAATCAACATCTTCGAGGGTTGATTTTACATTTTGGAGGCAAAATTAATTTAAATTTCAAAATTCAAATTTTTTCATTTGTGTTAGTTTTTGTAGTGTCAGATGTGTTTGTTAGACATTAGATAAACCAACGCTCCCTGTGTGTTTCGTGACATGGACTAACCACCTCTCGTGGATCCTTATCTCTGGCGATGCGATCGTTTGACTAACACCTGTGAGTTTTGGTCTAACAGCAATCGTGATTCCCAACAAGTGGTATCAGAGCGTAGGTCATGAGTTCGATACACATCTCGCTCGCGTTGGTGGGAGATTGTTGGACATTGGATAAACCAATGCTCCTCGTGTGTTTCGTGACATGGACTAACCGCCTCTCGTGGATCCTTATCTCCGACGATGCGATCGTTGACTAACACCTGTGGGTTTTGGTCTAACGACAATCATGATTCCCAATAGTGTTATAGCCACGAAATTTGGTGGAGAGGCTAGAATACACAAGATCTTGAAAACTTAGAATTCTTTTATGGAAATTCCACCTAGAGATGACTTGATTAGATTATTAACCATTTTTTTAATATTTCCTAAGTCTAAACTTAGGAAAATTGGTTAATTAATCAAAATTAATTAATTCAAGGTGAGAATTCTCTAGAAACTTACACAGATTGATCCAGAAATGATTTGAACCATCGATTAAGATTTAATCTTGGCCGTTAGAGTCCCAACAGGAAGATATTAGAAGGGATTGATGTGGTGATGGAGAATACACCAGAGTCGCTTGGAGAATTCGATTTTCCAGAGTAGCAACAGTCAGTCGCCAAAGAGTTCGAGGTTTAGTGATGAAGCAGAGACAGTGAGGGGCAAGGATAGAGATCTGGAGGAAGTTTTCCAGATTTGGAGAGGCAGCAACAAGTGAGGCAACGCAAAGGACTGTGCAGTTGCTTCAAAAAAGAAATTTGATTTGGCTGGAGGAAAAATCGATTAAGCTTCCAGAAGTCGGGAAAGTCTTCTAGAGGGCTGAGGAATCAGTTTCCTAACAGAGACAAGCAAAAGACTTTATCAGAGGCAGTTCTGGGCTTAGAAGCACTATGCAAAGGTTCACGCAGAGGATCTAGGGGAACGAATTTTTTGAAGGCAAGTTGTGCTGGGATTGCTTGTGGAAGAAGGGTAATTTCCTTACATAATTTTGGTCAGATTTTCTTGTTGTTTGGATTGCCAGTTGGGCATCCATAGATTGTACTCAGATATCACTACTGCATAATAATAAAACACTCAGATGCTGCACCGGTTTTTCCAAGTTGGGTTTTTTCTGGGGACATTTGTCCAAAAATAACAATGTCATTTTTATGTGTGTGTGCTACATATTCTTAGTTTCTAGTGCTATTATTTTCCGCAGTTTTATTTGTGAAAATCACAATGTGAAATATTTGGTATTTGCTATAGCAAATTGCAAATAAATCGTTAAATAAAATTAACAATTAGGAAAATAATTTCTAGTTTCTGTGATAGATGAATTTTTCACACAGTGTTAGAGCGGGAGTGATTAGCCGGGAAGCTCAGAAGCGAAGCAAATAATTTTGCTACTCGGAGGGAGCAACATGCTGAAATTCTTAGAGGCAGTGTAGTGCTCAGATAGGTAGGCTGAACTGTTGGGGTAGGATTTCAATTTTGAGTTGCAGGGTTGCAAAAAGAGTTGAGGTACCTGGGTTAGTGATTCTAGTAGTCAGAGGGGGTAGCAACAACTCAGATTTTCGCTGAGCAGATTCGTTGGTTGGACACAGAGGATTTTGCAGCAGTAGAACCAACGTCGAGTGTAAGAGAAAAACACACACAACAAAGGGAAAATTTCTCTCAGGGAACTTTGAGTCTTAGAAGTTTGATTTTTCCAGGTAGATTGGCAGTAGTAGCTAGCATATCTGCGAGTAGCAGAGCTGTAGCCAAGTAGAGGGAAAGAGGGAGTTTTTGACTTGATCAGTAATGGCCACATCAGGGCTTAGAGATCAGGATAGGTTGGATGGAGCTTCCAACTATGTCATCTGGAAAGCTAGGATGTCCTTCCTTCTAGATGAATATGGCCTGAAAGCCTATATAGATAATGTGGTGGTAGTTCCCCATGATGCAAACCAACTCAAGGAATACAAGAAGGAAATGACGAAGGTGAAGTGGTTGATCCTAGATTGAATCCAGGATCATATAGTCTCACATATAGCGGCCAAAGGAACGACCAAAGAAATGTGGGATGCTCTCTCCACACTATACTAGGGTAATTTCGAGCAGCGGAAGATGTTCCTGGAGGAAAAGTTGAGATGCATTAGGATGTAGAAGCGGGAAGGCATAAATCCATTTCTCACCAGGATTCAGGAGGTTCGAGACCAACTTGCAACTGTTGGGGCAACACCTCAACCTTCAAAGCTAGTACGGTTGGCACTAAACAATGTCTCAAAGGATTGGCAAGTCTTCGTCCAAAGTATATTGGGCAGAGACATGCTACCATGATGGGACAAAATGTGGGCTGACTTGCCAATCCTTAGACATTGGCAGGAGGAGTTGAGGCGAGCTCTTCTAAAGAGCTCCATCAGTGGCAACATTAGTAGCAGATCGAAAGGTGTGGAGGAGAAGAATGTGGTCCTCGCATCCAAGGTTCCAAGTCAGGGGTAGGGGGAGTAGAAGAAGAAGAAGGGCCTATCTAAGATCAAGTGCTTTAGGTATGGCAAGTTTGGCCACTACAATGTCAGTGTCCTCTCAGAAAGAAGGATAATCAGGAGAAGCAAGGCCAGGCAACAACACATGCTAAGATAGATAGGATGTCCTCTAGGTTGGAGGAAGACTTCATGATGATGTTAGCCATACCTCCAGGATTGAGGTGGGGTGACTTGGAGTTGTAACCCTAGAGAGCTACAAAGGTTGGGAAGGGTTCTTGAGGAGTCCAACTCATGGATCATTACCTTGCCACGGGGGCCCACAATATTTAGTTTCATAATGGATTAGTGGCAATTGATGTAGTCAGTACCAGAGTGACAATTGCAGACTAGTGGCAACCAGATGTTGAGGAGCGTAGTGCAATGTTGGAAGCAAAGCAAGTGGCTCAATAGCAGAGTCAGCAGGAACGCAAATTCTTCAGTGAGAGTGCAGAGGCTAGTAGTAGTAAGAGACTTGGGAGACAAATACATCATATTGAACACAATTGACTCCGTATTTTGGATGCTTCTCAGTTGCAGTTGCAACAACAACAAATGAGAGGGAGTTACTGTGCAAATGCAGTGTTGGCAACAATATGGCAGTGTCAACAGAAGCACAAATGCAACATCAGAGTTGTGTAGTGTTTGGTGGGGAGTATGGCTAGACATCAACAATGTGATAGGAGGTGATACAAAGACAGGGTGTTGTGACAGAATGTGCAACACTAGAGAGAACACAGTCCTCACTAAGAGTGAGTGTTAGTTTTTGTAGCATCAAATGTGTTCTAGTCACGAAATTTGGTGGAGAGGCTAGAATACATGAGATCTCGAAAATCTAGAAATCATTTTTGAAAATTCCACCTAGAGATGAATTAATTGGATTATTAACCATTTTTTAATGTTTCCTAAGTCTAAACTTAGGAAAACATGTTAATTTATCAGAATAAATTAAGTCAAGGTGAGAATTCTTTAGAAATTCACATGGATCGATCTAGAAATGATTTGAGCCATCAATTAAGATTTAAAGTTGGTTGTTGGAGTTCCAACAAGAAGATGTGAGAAGGGATCAATGTGGTGATGGAGAATACAATAGAGTCACTTGGAGAATTCAATTTTCCAGAGTAGCAACAGTGAGTTGTTAGAGAGTTCGAACTTCAATGAGGAAGCAAAGGCAGTGAAGGGAGGACAATGATGCAGAGGAGGTTTTCCAGATCCGGAGAGGCAATAACAAGGAAACTGAGTTATTCCTAGTGAGGCAGCGTAGAGGATTGTGCAGTTGCTTCAGAAAAGCAATTCGATTTGGCTAGAGGAAAAATCAATTTAGCTTCCAGTAGTCGGGAAAGTCTTCCAAAGGGCTGGAGAATCAGTTTCCTTAGCAGAGATAGGCATAACGACTTCATTAGAGGTAGTTCCAGGCTCAGATGTCCAAGGGTCTTCACAAACACTGTGCAAAGGCTGGCACAGAGGGTCCAAGAGGACGAATTTTCTGAAGGGAAGTTGTTTCGGGATTGCTTGTGGAAAAAGGGTGATTCCCTTACATAATTTTGGTCAGATTTTCTTGTTGTTTGGATTGCCAGTTGGGCATACATAGATTGTACTCAGATTTCACTACTGCATAATAATAAAACCCTTAGCTGTTGCTTTGGTTTTCCCAAGTTGGATTTTTTTGGGGACATTTGTCCAAAAATAACAGTGTCATTTTTATGTGTGTGTGTGCTAGATTTTCCTAGTTTCCAACGCTATTATTTTCCGTGGTTTTGTTTGTGAAAATCAATGTGAATTATGTGCTATTTTCCGTAGCAAACTGCAAATACATTGTTAAATAAAATTAACAATTAGGAAAATAACTTCCAGTTGTTGTGATAGATGAAATTTTCACATTTTGAAGGCACCATGAAGAACATGTCTTGTATTTATTATTACGTATACATCAATGGCTAAATATTAATTATGAACACTGACAATAGCTACAAAATTCAACACTCCCTCTTAGCTAGGGAGGTATTCATAATGACTATCCAGATGTTCTCTTGCTGACAATTTCTCTAAGAAAATGTTAAAACAACTCATCATCAACATCGACATCATTTGATTACCATAATCCTAGTCAACATCTTTGATCTGTGGTAAAACTCTAACATCAACTAGCTACCATAATTTTGGTTAGCATCTCTAACCTATGGTACATCATTAGCATCAACTAGTCACCATGATTTTTGTTGGCGCCTCTGACCCATGGTATACATATTACAGACTAGTCCTCATTCTAGGTTGTGATGCTAAATGGGCTCACTCAACCTATATGGAGAGTAATTCTGAGCCTGATACTGAAATCCACCTACTCAACTGAGTAATTTTGGTCTTTTAGGACCATTCTTCCTAATCTTGGTCAACATACTTGGCCCAAGAAGAATGGCTGTTCTCTGCCAAACCATTCTCCCTAATCTTGGTCAACATTCTTGACCCAGGGAGAATGTTTGTCCCTGATGCTATTATATCAACACTCCAGACCATTCTCCCTAATCTTGGGCAACCTAACCTAGGGAGAATGGTTGTCCTCAATGTTGTAATTTCATCACTCGCTGTTGCTGAGAGAGACATGCCCAATTACTCCAAGCTTGTCGTCGAAGTAAACTGATGTCATCCTGGGGCAAAGGCTTTTTTAGCAATTTGCTTGAATGTAGAATAGTACTGGAGCCACACTGCTTCCTTTCTTACCATGTCTCTGTACTTGATCTAACTGTACTTTGACCTATCATCAAGGTCATCACCTGCACTTGATCAATCAATTTTGTAAGCAGTTTATGAAGCTATATTTCTTCTCAACTCGCCAGCCAAGCTGCAATATACTTGATCTCTACAGTACTCAGTGGGATAGATGTCTTCTTCTTGCTCATCCAAGAAATCATAACAGTGCCCAAATTGAAGCAATATCTTGATGAACTATTTCTATCTTCTGCACTTTCTACCCAATCTGATTTTGTATATCCTTGCAGGTGTACTTCATTTTTTTTTGCGACACATCTCAAACCATAACTAGCTATGCCATAACCAACTATAGCATGCTGGTACTTCAACACATGTTGAGCCACATGCCTTGGCTAAACCATAAGTTGATTGGCTACTTTCTGGTTACCATAACTGGGTACTCCTTGTTGTGTCCTCTGCCACCATAACTTTCGAGTTACCATAGCATATAAGCTATCTAGCCGGACAATCTCAATGACAGTCCATCATCCCAAAAATCTTTGAGGGATCTCAATAGTATGTAATACATCGGATCTAGGTCCTTAATTTCGAACAAAGAAGTCAACTTCTTCTGAAGCTAAAAGAAGGCTTTCCCGAGGAATGCTGAACTGCTCCCTCTATTAGGGGGGAAATTCTTTTTGTTAATGCTGCTCCCTCTAAGACATTATTGATAAATCAATAAGCTTGTAGATTAGAGTTGATTCCTCTTACTTGATAATTACTTCTGAGTGTTTTGTTGGCTCTTATTACTTAATTATATCTTCTTCTTCAAGCTATAATACCATCACATGGGATGTTAATCCTTCTCCCCTTCGTATTGAATCTATAGACCCTCCCAAGGTAAAGGTTACAATTGCACAATTAGACTGAGAGCGCTAGATGCATTGGGTGGCCTTGATAGAAAATTTGTTATCTTGTTGGTGGCCCCCTTCTTGTACTTGATGATGTGATTGAACTGTTGCAAATACATTCTCCACTTATTATGTGTCTCCCACTGTAACTTTGTGTGAATCTGTGATAACTGCAATGGCATGGTCAGTATGGATATATGTTTCCTTTCTTAGGATATAGTTTCACCAATGTTTCGGTGCCTGACGCAAAGCCATAAACTCCTTATCATTGGTTGTGACCATGGGTAGTTCATGGCAATGCCATTAAAGGCTTGAGATTTAGAATGCTAGCCAATTGGTCTTACTCCTTGCATGTGGACGACTCTCATGGCATAACTAAATGCATCTGCTTCAATTTCATAGGGCTTCTGCAGATTTAGAAATCCATGCATTGACACTCCTTAGAAATTTTGCTTCAACAGATTAACAGCTTGCTTCTGTGGCTCAGTCTGAATAAATATGTCTTTTGTCTTCATATACAAATGCAGAGGTTCAACAATCACTTAAAATTGAAGTATGAAGTTTTGAAGGCATTACAGGGTCCTACAAAACTCCTTACCTCTGTGGTGTTCATTGATCTTGGCCATGACATGATGATATAGAACTTGGCTGGGTCTATCTTCAACCAATCTGTAAAACCTTGAATCTTGGACAGAAAAGTGTTTGCTTGGCAAAGTTACACTTCAAGTTCTACTGCAAGCCTTCAGCATTTCCAACACTTGCATCAAATGGATGACATGTTCCTGCCATGTCTTGATATGATAAATAGGTCATCCAAATCCACAATCACAAGTCAATCTATGAAAGGCCTCAAAAACTAAGTTACATGGTTTCGGTTCAAGCTTGAGTTCGACAACAATTAGGTTTGGTTCAAATTCAATTTTTCTGATAAGGTTTGAATGATCTCTCTCTCTCACTATATATATGTATATATAGATATTCAAATGAAATATATCATAATAATCAACATCAATAAACACCAATTTTTTTACAATGGACATGAAAACTACAAGGATAAATTGCGATGTTGAGCTGTGACACTAGGTTTATAAGAGATAGGGAAAATAAATCAGGATCAATCAATGCCCATGATGTTCAATGAACCTAAAGGAACCTTGAATATTTTTTAGGTTTGCTAAATTTTGAACCTCAAGCTTGAAGTTCAGCGAACCTTGTGACAGCGCAAAACCACATTTCTCAGTTTTATGAAAGTGGCTGGTGAATTTCCGGAAGGACATCATTTGTCATGAAAACAATCCTTGCTTATTTTTGAAAGTTGTTTTCTATGTGCCCCCATCTTTGATTCTAACTCTATGGTATTTGGATTTGAGGTCCAACTTGGATAAGTACTTTGCTCCTTGCACCTGATCCAGCAGTTTTTTATCCTGGCTAGAGGATATTGGTTCTTGACCATGATCTTGTTGAGTGCTCTGAAGTCAACATGCATTCACCAGGTCCCCTTTCTTTTAGGCACCAATACAATGGGAGTCTCATGAAAGGACACACTTTGCTTGATAACCCCATTGATCCAACAGCTTGCGATTCTGTCTTTATCTTTTCATTGTCCATGACTGAGCCTCTCTACAAACCAAGATTTGGCAATGGTGGCTCTGGTAGCAACTGAATTTCCTGTGCAGTTGGCCTATGTGGACTCTGGAGGCATCACCTCCAGATCTGCAAACATCACTTAATATTCCCCCGGAAGCTGGTTTTACTCCTTCCTAGGGTTTGCTGCTATATCTGCTGTAACATATTTGGTCTCTGCAGGCTTTTCTTCGTTTGGTCTCACAATCAACATCATGAACTTAATGCTGTTGTTAATGCATCTCATGGCTTGATTTGCAGAAATCAATGTTAGTGTCTTTATTCCTTTTAGTTGTCAATGAGGGTAAGGTTTCCCTTCTTTCACCAAGGTCCACTTATTGGCCATTCTCATGAACATGGCAGCTTTGTCCCAAAGAGAGGGACCTCCAGTAACTACTTCACAAACATCTAACAGTACAACGTCACATTCCAACTTATCTGTGAACTGACTGGAAATGCAAATATTGAACTTACACCAGTGTGTTACTTGCAGTTCTGCATCCTTCTGCAGCTATCCTAATGAGTATGTGTCTGGATGTGCTGTGGCATGTAAACTTTACTTTCGTAACAAGAAATAGGGTTTTTGGCTACCTGAATTAAAGATAGCTCCCAGTATAGTCTTCTTGATCTGCATTTTCTTGTGGAGCAAATTTTCCCTCGGTTTCTAATTACTTCTTATCCATCACAAAATCAAAGTCCTTTACACTTGAACATTTGTGGCCTTTGGCTAAGCCATCATTGATATCTTGTCATCAGTGTCTGATGCTCCTTGAATCTGCTGCTCATAATCCTTCTTTATATGGCTTTCGAGATTTTCTTACTTGCTTTGTTCTTAGGAATCCGCTTCGGATGTAATGTCCAACAATACTCCCTATCATGATTATTCTTGCAATGCTCACATTTCAGGAACTTCTTGTGCTGAGCTGTATTCACAAACATTTTCCTGCCTTTTTCTTCTTCCCTTGTCCACTTTGGGTCTTGTTGCCTGCCTTGGAAGTACGCATGCAAACCACTGATACACTTGGTCATGATGTTCCAGTTGCGCTGGTCAATAGCGAGCTAGATGCACTTCTTGAACTCTGTTGTGTATTCCTGAACACTTTGTCCCTGTCTTTGTCTGAGGTAGTGACACTTAGATTCTTGGTCCTCTTTATATCCCACCAGGTAGAACTGGCTCTTCTCAAGTGCCTTGAATCGCTCCTAATCCTCCACGTTCTCTTTCTTCATAAGATGCCTCTCTTGATAGGGGCTTTCCTACTAGAAAAATGCATATCAGTTGGGAAAATAAGTTTTTTAACATCTGCAAACCCATAACCACTGAATCACACCTCCAACTGCCTTAAGCTAATTGTCCAGGTTTTCTGGGTCCATCTGGTTGTCATATGGCATTGATGTCTACATTTTCCTCATCTTTGAATGGATTCTTGCAAGTCTGGTGCTCCTCCTCTTGGTGAAAGTTCTTTCCCTGGTCCTTCAATGGACTGCCTGTGGTTTCATCTTTTCAGTCTCGGATGATTCAGCTTTTCTGTTCTTACCCTTGTCCTAAACCCCACAAAACTAATTCTCGTGCGAGGTCTACAATGTTCTCCGCTTGATATCACAGCTTCCAAAATCTGAGCTCATTTGCATCTATCTCACTATCGCTTGCCATTCTGGATCTTCTGGGTGCTCTGTTATGAGTTATGCCTTGCAACAATGGATCTACGCTCGACCTGTAGCCAAGTCTGGTCTTAACCATACACTATCTTCAGAAAACAAACCTTGCTCTTACACCAAACTGATCTGTATTTGTTTGCAGCTCAGCATGCCCAATGTATCTCTGGTATGAATCCTAGTTAAACAAGTAAAAAATTACGGTTCTTATGCTGCAGTTGTTTTATTACTTACCCAAAAAGTTAACCCCAAAGCAAGGAAAACTATTAACAACCATGCAGCCATACACAAGATTTTTCAACTGGATAACCCTCTCAGGTTTGAATTCTAGATCTCATTTTAAGTTTGCAGGTCACTGAGAGTGCCTGTATCTTTTAAACTTTTTCCTCTGCAATTTGATGTTCACAAGGCCATGGTTACAGTGTCTCACACTCCTGGACGGGTTCAGAAGCTTTCTCAGATGTCGCTCGCTTTTTCCCATGCTCTGCAAAATTTGTCTGTAAGTTCTCAAATGTCCAACCAAGCAACCTGTCTCTTCTGTAGTCCCACCTTAAAGTAGCATTCTCCCCAAGAAACGGTCACACCAGCCCAATAACCGCTTGAACTGAATCATTCTGATTTTCTGTCCTTCCAACTTCATTTCACATGTGTGAAGGGTCACGTGTAGTCCATGAAGGAGCCAAGCGTTGTTGAAATTTTTATGTTCTATGCTGAAACAATTACTTATTCCAAAAACTTCTTTATGCTGCAATATTAGTTAAGCAATTGTAGATAGAACATAAACCAAATGCATAATAGAAGACAACCAAGAGCAAAATGAGACACAAAGAATTTAGGTCCAATGGCCAGGGCAAAACCCACAAGGGGAAAACCTAACCAGATTCTTCTTCTATTAGATATCAATTGTTCAGCAGAGATACAAAGTACAATGATAGATCAAAAGAATGAGCCAGTTCACCCAAATCTAAACAAACTGTGGCATGAAGATCACTGGTAGCAGCATCAGATGCAAACATTGAATCAATGTTCCCTTCAACTGAAACAACACAGAAACATTGAAGCACTGAATCAAGCTTGTCTCACCATGTTGTGCTCTTACTCTCCAAGTCCCCCTCTCTCACAATCTTCTTCAAGTCTCTCCAACTCTCTCTCACAAGTTCAAATTCTTCTTTCACAATGCACAAGTAGTAGTAAGATGAGATGATATGAGATACATATATAGGAGGAGCAACAAATTCTTGTCATAAAGGAGGAGCCATACGCACGCCTTGAGGAAGTGTAACATATGCCATTTAGGGGAGTGTAACTTATGCCATTAAGGAGAGAAACACATGCCTTAGTAACTTATGCCATTAAGGAGAGCGTAAGAGGAATCTTTTATGACACGCCCTTAACAAGTGTAAGAGGAATATGTCATGTCTTTAATGAGTGTGTAAGAGGAGTTACATAGTGCCATGCGAGTCATCAAGGAGGGAGGTGTGAAGTGATTGAGGTGATAAAGGTAAGGTGACCTATAATTCCTTTTAATAATAATATCATAGTATCATAAAGGATAATAATAATAATATTGATGATTAAGTTGAGATTGACGTATTAGGATTGACTAATGATAAGTTAAGTGATTTTCCTTCAACTATACTTGATTACCAATTGATGCAAGGTGATTTACTATTTTTAGAAAGTCATCTTTGAGATGCTAGGCATGATTTTCTATTTTTAGAAAGTCACTCCAAAATTGTCAGAAATGAGATTTTATTTAAGGAAATTCTTCCTTGAATATCAAGAACTTCCCTTTCGGTTAAAGTTTGGTAAGTATGTCAGCGATTTGATCATCAAACGCAATACTAGGGTATACTCTTGGCAAGTCCTAGACTTGATGGTAGGCGGGTTACCACTTGTCAACACATGACAAGGATCACACACAACCTACAATCAAGAGTTCCCTTAACACTAGAAGCTCTCTTGGCTCCATTCCCAACTTGTGAGCTCAAATAAGAGGAAAGAGCATAACTAAGATTTCTCGATCATCCATGACCGCCCCTACTTGGAAGGGTCATATCTGCCAGTCCAAGATGTTCTCCGAATATCAAGAACTTCCCTTTCGGTTAAAGCTTGGTAAGTATGTCAGCGATTTGATCATCAAACACAATATGATGGAGCCTCATTGCTCCTCTCTGCACCATATCTCGAATATAGTGATATTTAATATCAGTGTGCTTGGACTTGTCATGGAACATGAGATTTTTTGCAAGTTGAATCCCACTTTTATTTTCGCAGTATATTACCGTTGTATCTAGTACACGCTTAAACAACTCTCGAAACAGCTTCCTCAACCATACTGCCTCACAACTAGCCATGCTAGCAACAATGTACTCGGCTTCAGCCGTGCTAAGGGCTACTGATTTCTGTTTTCTGTTCATCCAAAATATCATGGTAGATCCCAAGCTAAAGCAACATCTAGATGTGCTCTTTATGTCAGGCTTCAGCAGAGTTACCAGACCAATCAACATCATAGTACATATGTTGTCTCACATCTCCTGCAGTATATCTCAAGCCAAGATTGATGGTCCCATGCAAGTATCTCAACACATGCTTTGCAACAATCCAGTGTGCATGTGATGGCTTAATCATATATTGGCTCAGGGTATTGACTGCAAAACATATGTCCGATCTAGTGTTCACTAAGAACATGAGTTCCCCAAGTAGTTGTCGATACTCGTAAGGATTTGTCAAATCAGGACCTGTAGCTTTACCACATAACTTCTTGAAATTCATTTCCATTAGTGTATTCATGGACTTACATTTTGTCATACCAAATATTTTCCAGTGGCTTGACAACATATTTTCCTTGAGAAAGGAAAATATCACCAGGTCTTTGCCATACCTCTAGGCCCAGTAAGTAGTGCATCAAATGAAGATCTTTCATTTCAAATTTAGAAGCTAACTCCCTCTTACGCTGGAGGATAAGGGGTTCTCCACCTGTCAAGAAGAAGGCATCAACATATGATATCAAAATCAAAGGCATACCTTGGACCCTTTTGAAGTAGAGATTTGGATTTGCATTGTTCTAGTAAAACCAAGCTGTATCAATAAGCTATCAATGCAGGCTTACCAAGCTCTTAGGGTTTGCTTCAATCCATAGAGAGCTTTCTTCAGTGTACACATATGAGTTTTCTTGTCATGTGCTTCAAACCCTTGTGGTTGCTCCACAAATACTTCTTCCTTGAGGAAGCCATGTAGAAAAGTAGTTTTCACATCCATTTGGTGAAGAGTCCATCTCTGGCTAGTAGTTAGAGCCACAATAAATCCACTGGTAGTATATTGGGCAACAGGTGCAAAGATCTCATCACAATCTATTCCCTCTTTCTGAGAGAAACCTCTAGCCACAAATCTAGCTTTATATTTTTCAACACTGCTATCCACACCATATCTAATTTTATACAACCATTTAGAAGTCACAACAAACTTACCTTTGGGTCTTGGAACTACTTCCCATACATCATTATGTATGATGGATAAATAATCTTCGGTCGTTGCATCTTTCCATAATTGATTTTTCACTGCTTCTTCAAAAGTACATGGTTAAGCCTGAATAATGATGCTCATGGCTACAACATATACCTAGAACTGACATGATTTCTTGCCTTCTCTGAAGGTTCCTCTGGGGCCAACATGTCTCTCAACATGTTGTAGAGTGTCAAGAAGCTATAATGGTCTCTTTCTAGCAAGACGATCACATGGAAGAGGATCTGTTTCCTTTTATGATTTTTCTTTGGTTAACTGCTCAGGGATCAAGGCGATGAAAGCATGATGCGTAAAATATAATAGTGGATACCCCCTTTAAGGTGAGGCAGTTCATCGCGCACCAGGGGTTGGGACAATCATGGGTTCCTGAATGATAGAGGAGGTTCATCTAGGGCCTATAAGAACCAAGGTGATGGCCATGGAGGGGGTAGAGCTCATTTAATTGGCTTTTTCCCAAGTGCTAAATGTGTTTGTCCTTGCCATCTTTTGCATTTTGTGGTACAATTTCCTGTTGAATGTTGCCAATTATGCTTTTTATTTTATTTTCTTTTCTTTTGCATCAACCTTCAGGCATTGTTTCAGGCTCGACCCAAGGTGTAGGCAAAGGGGAGAGCATGGTTGACCCTTTGTGGACCTAGAGGAGGAATGTGGACCCATGTGGGAGGAGTGATGAATGGGATTATAATGAGAGGGAGGGGGGTAATATATGGGTCGAGGAGCGGGACTACACAACCAAAATTAGGGTTTCCCATGTAGTACCATCCCTAAAGTCCAAGGGTCAGTAAAAGAGATCCCACACGACTAGGGTCCAAGGTTAACATCCAAAAGAGATCTAGGGGACAAGAACACAGGCCTAGTCCACTCTTTCTGTCAAATTCCCCCATTAATCCATGCCTAAGAGTTTCCATGACAAGTAAACTAAAATATGTTATGAATATAATTATGTAGAAGTAATAAATATAGATAATAAATAATAATCACAATAATATGTAATTAAAATAATAATTAGTTAAACAAAGAGGCATGTCTCTATAGACATGACTGTTCATGAAAGGGTACTTAGTTGGCTATATATACAGGACCCTCACTCTCAATTGTGTGATATTCTTACTCATACATTTTAATATATATTCTTGTATCTCAATGGAGATCTTCATTTGGTATTAGAGCATTCCTCTGAGTAGACGAACTTTGTTTATTACATTGGTATCATAGCCACGTTGGCAGATCTTGGCCTTTGGTCATCAACCCTTCGTCAAGTTCGTTGCCATTGGAACTTAGGCTTTTAGCCATAGAAGTATTTGGAGGTTCTCCATTCTATTGTTAGGCCTTTGGCCACTAATTTAAAAAAAGAAAGAAAGGAAACTTAATATATATAAGAAAAAAAAAAGAACAGATTATATTAAAAATAAATATATAATAAAAAGATTTTAGAAAAAAATAATAAATGAAAACAAACTGCCCAACAACCCACGACAATCGACACCGACCATTTTTTCTTGCAGTTGGAAGATATACGACACCTCAATATAAATGACACCGTCGTCATACGAAGCCACCACCTGCCGCTAGTTCAACCCTTACTTGGCCAACCATCCGCACGACAGATGTCCGATTGGCCAACATAGCCCAATGGCCAGTGTTCTCTCGCCGCCATGGAAGTCAAAACTTCTCCAGCCATTGTTGTTCATCGCTGCCTGTTGCTACCTCGCACGATTGCTGCAAAGCTGCACGACCGACATGTCGAACAACGACCTTGTTTTTCCTTGAGCCGTCGTTGTTTCTTATCGTTTTATCTCAATTTCCCAACTAAAGAAATTGTGCCCAGTTCATAGATACTAAGTCGTATCGAAGTGTGATACTTGTGCAAGGTCACGACTTTTTCTCAAAGAGCGCGTTCATTCGAAAAAACAATACAATCGTTGACCTGTATAACTTGCTATTGATTCAATGCGCTGTCCGGTTCGAACTATCCTAATTAAAATATAAGGAGTTGCATCAATTCCACAGAATGGAGAATTGAAATAGTCTTCACTCTTGCTGTCATTCCACATTGTCTCGAGGGTTTCATTGTGTGGTTAGCAAAATCTAAGAAACATTGTAATAGTCACTACAACTCCACAACACATTCGTACAATTCGCGACAACTTTCGTACAATGATTGGACATATCAGTATGATCTGCACAGTGCCTCTCGATTCAGTTCGAGTTGGAGGCATAAACATTTTTATAAAAAGGTGGTTTAGAAACAGTGACTTAATAAAAAAAAATATTTAAAGTAATTAAAAATTCTAAAAAAATGAAAAAAAGAAAAAAATAAAGACAAATTAATATTGAAGTGAAAAGGTGAAGAGGTAACCTTAAATAGTATTATTAAAAGTTAACAAAAAAATCAAGTTATAAAATTATTAAAAAGATATATAGAATAAGCAAAGATCAAGTTATATATATTGGAGAAGTGGTTCTTCCATAGGAAGAATATATCAGTGTTGTTGACAAAAAATTATCAACAAGCAAGAATGGAGTCTAGTTCGGTAATAAAGGAAGGAAGATTTCCTGAAACTTCATGGAATTGTGCTTCAGTGCTATTTAGAATTAAAAGTTGTTAATTTTAGATAACAATGGTATGTTCTATGCTTAAGAGCAATTTACTTCAATTTTTCTTATTAGTTCAATATCAATTTCCAGATTAGCAATCACATTAACATGATAGTAAATGCAGATAGAACATAAATAAAAAGCAAAAAACAAGCCAAGGCAAGAGGACACAATATTTGGAGGATGCCAGGGAAAAACCCCAATGTGGAGAAATTCCTTGATCAAGTCTTCTTATTATTCTTCAAAAGTTCAGCACAGAGAGAGAGTACAATATACAAAATTCACTTGCCCAAACAAAGTCAAATCTGCCTAGTCAAACTGTAGTCAACATGATGCCCTAACTAGAAAGTCAATGATGGTCAAATCAATAGAATTATTCCTCCAAATCAGCTTGGTCAAACCCAGTCAATTCTGCCTCCAAAAACAGTCCAAATCAACCCAAAACAGTCTTGAAGAAATTGGCCAAACTTGGTCAACGCAGAGTCAAACTTGCAGTTAAACTTGCTGTGATCAACGTTGGTCAAACAATATAGAAAACTCAGTTTTTGTGTCAAATAATGCGGCCTACAGAAACAAAGATAATCCCACAAAAATCGCAGTCAAACAAGGTCAAATGTTGCCTGTTCAATGCTGGTCAAACCTGCTGCCACTTGGTCAACGCAAAAATCAGAAAACCCTAGTCAAACTTTCGCACGTGTGGAGGAGAAAAAGGTTGCCCTACAATTCATATGACCCAATTAGATGTGGAGAGAGAGAGATATGTGTGAGATGATGAATGTCCAAATGAGGTAGAGGCTCTTTCTATTTATATGCAACGTTGAGGATGAAGACACATGACTTTTGGGCTTTTGAGCCTACATTAGATTGTTGGCCGACCTTGACAATTTGACCATAGAAGAAATAAATTCATAACCATTTATACATGTCAGAATGAGATGACCTTTAGTTCAATCCTAAACCTCTTAGAAAGAGAAATCCAACAAAAATATCATCTCTGTCATCCGAGCTGTCCAAGGTCGAGTTTGGCCCTAGTTGCCAAATTCAACAAAGGGTCTATTGCGGGAAAAGATGTCACTATTGCTATCTCACCTGGCGAAGATAGAAATTATATAATGCCTAAAATTGCAAAACAATTAGTGATTCCAGAGTCAAATATAATAAAAAAATTAGATTGTTTTTGCAACAAAAAATATGACATAACCAATTTACAGTTAAACATTGAGGATTATACATTTATATCGCAATTCTCAGTTCAAACCCTATGGAGCAATCAAGGTGACCTTATTTCGGGTTCACCCTGGATGGAAACTCTAGTATCTTTCATCTTAAATACGAAAAAGAAGTTTTAAACATTTTCCAGCAGGAACAAAATAACACTCCAAGATGTTACACTGAAGCCAAATTTAGTAACACCAGAAGACATACAAGATATTTTAAAAATAATTTTCCAAGAAGGTAAAAAAGTACTACAAAATATGCAAAGAAAAATTGACAAGATCACCACTGACAAAAATGAAGAAGTTTCTTGACTTAAAGACCATAGTGAAAAATTACTGATGCAAATTAAGAAGCTTAAGAGGGACAAAAAGTCATTAGAAAACAAAGTACAACAACTTATTGAGAAGGAAGCATCCAATGTAAAAATTCAAGTTGACGTAAAAACAAGAAATACCCATCCAGTCAATATCACAACTCAAGAAGAGGGCAAACTAGTTGAAGTAAAGATGTATTCAGAAGTTGCAGTTCCAGCCAAGGTTACTTGGGAGCAGGAGCGACATTTTCAGAAGCTCCCGGTTTGGGAGCAATTCTGGGAGCGTTTTATATATATATATTTCGATGCATATGTGTCAATAAAAGCAAATGATGAATTAGATATAAAAAACATAAAAAAACATAGATTGAACCATATAACAACAATCATCTAGAAGTTATAATCTTCATTAACCACGTCAACTAGTAACATAGTAACATACAAGATATTGAGTCACATGATTCATCAACCTTAAAGTTTCAAGCTTTGAAAATTCAATCTAACACATTTATCATCATTGTTCACCAAAGTTGTACTTATATGCTAAGTGTAACCATTACAACAAATAATATCTAACATGAAATGAAATGTTATAAAATGAAACAACTTTCAACTTTCACGAAGCATCATATTCATAGTTCATTACTAATGAGTTATAATTGCCAACTTCAAACTTCAAACTTAAATTGTCATATATTGTTTACAAAAAAAATCATAATAAATAAGGAAGAGTCAATAATTATAAAAACTACTAGAAACTAGAAAAGACAAGTAAATCTATTATCTATTGCTAATGCTTGGGCCTCTTGCCGCCACGAGAAATGCCTAATTTTTTTAGTCTTGTTGGAAAATTGGGATCTTTGTCATTAATATCACCCTCTAAGCATTAATATCCAGAGGTATCTTTGTCATTACCTCTGGATCTGTATAGGGATCTTTGTCATTAATATCACACTCTAAGCATTAACATAAGATAGAAAAAGCATAACAGGTCAAGTCAAGATTTTGTTTGAGTGATGCGTACTTTTTTTAGAGGGTGGTCATGATAGAGGAGTTCGACAACTAATGCCACTAACTTCAAGGTACATAGAGGGGTTGGTGCTTGTGACTAAATACGTGTTCCATACCCTAATACATGACAAAATCCAATGGAAACGTTGCAATCCCCCCAATCCTGAAATCCTGAAACACTGATATGTTTGCTGGATTTTGAATGAAATTTAAAATTCTACTTTCTCCATATGAAATCCAATGAGGTCAGAACCACTCTCAAACATCCTAAGTCATTTCATGGTAATGTTAAAAATTTAAGTAAAAGGATGTCTTCATTTTCATCCTTTTATTTTAAGACTTTAACATTACCATGAATCACATATCAATACTAGGGCCATAGGTTTGATCATTAGGTTGCCCCACTCAAAACTTATTTGTTTCTTTGAAAAGAAATTGCATTTGGAATATTACTGCAATTTTTTTTTTTTTGCAAAAAAGACTAAACGCTCTCGAAAAAACAGGGAGCGGTTTTTTGTTTTTGTTTTGGGAGCGCACTCTCGACTAGCTCCCAAGTCGCTCCCGCTTGGAGTGCAAATTGGGAGTGGGGGCGTGAGGGGGGGGTGAGCCCACAACCTTGGTTCCAACAACAAAAGATTCAAGCGAAGATCTAGAAATTAACCATTCAACTTCCATAACTAAAGGAAATCGGGGACTTAAAATAAATCAAAAAAACGACAGAAACAAGATAAGGGAAGATCCAATCACTAGAATTCCTTTCGACATTTGAATCACGAGAGTAGACGACTCAATCGAGCTACGTATTTAGAACAAAAACAACAAACTTATGTTCCGAAAAATACGAAAGTGCATACAACACAGTCCAATGATAACAATTTATCACAAGTTTCCTGTAACTAAAAGATTCCACAAAAGATTAATTTAGGATGGTCAGATCCTTCTTTCGTGCGACAATTTTATATCTCACTCCAAGGATCATATCAACTTGTATCAATGATGATGACTGTCCCGAGACAAGAAGACATTCGTAGCAGAAAAAGAGATCAAGCCCTTTCATCAACAATCTTTGAGGACAATTTTTTTGAAGAGGAAGACAATGTTATGACTATAATTATGTAAAAGTAATAAATTTAGATAATAAATAGTAATCACAATAATATGTAATTAAAATAATAATTAGTTAAACAAAGAGGCATGTCTCTATAGACATCACTGTTCGTGAAAGGTACTTACCTGACTATATATACAAGACCCTCACTCTCCATTGTATCATATCCTTACTCATACATTTTAATATATATTCTTGTATATCAATGAAAATCTTTATATTCCAAGTCTCATGGAGTATTTAACCTGAAGAATGAACTTTGTTCGCTTCATTTGGTATTAGAGCATTCCTCTGAGTAGACAAACTTTGTTCGTTACAAAATACTCAATCACCAAATGACAAGGCATACCTGTAGGTTTGGGAGGCCCACCTTCAAACATACGATCATGATAGATGGGTGAGGGACCACATGTCTGGCTCAGGTGACATAAATGGCACAATGAGCTAGTTGGTGGTTGCAAGGGGCTGCTAGTTGCCGACTGAGGACCATCATGGAGAAAACTTATCTCTTAGGGATATCACCCACAAAATGGTGGGTAATAAGTTCCATGGGTTTATCAACAAGATCAGGCTCTGGCTCAGGATCTTCTTGAATTTCAAAGGCATCATCTTGTCTATTAACATTTGCAGGAGGAAGAGAAGTGTCTATTGCCTTTCCAAGAGCTTCATCTTCAGCAAATGTTACATCCCCATTAAACTCTATAGTTCTTTGATTCGTACGTATATTTTGTGAGCTTTAGAATTTTTACAATAACCAACAAACATACCTTTCTTACTTGAAGCTTCTAGCTTGTTCCTCTTTTCCTTTGGCACATGAAAGTAGATAAGGAAGCCAAAAATACTCAAGTGCCCAACCTCAAGCTTTTGACTAGTGAAGACTTCTTCAGGAGTCTTGTTGTTTAAGGCACAGTGTGGAAGACCTATTTTGGACATAGACAACAATGTTAGCAACTTCTCCCCATAGAAACTTTGGTAGCTTTTGATCATGCAACATAGCTTTGACTGCTTGCATGATGATAACTGCTTCCATGATAATTTTGTTTTTTCCAGGCACACCTTTTTTTCCTAGGTTATATGGTACGGTGGTCTCTTTCCTGATTCTAGATTCTTTGCAAAAGTCAATGAAATCATTTGAAGTGAACTCCTCCGTTTTCAAATCTGATGATTTTGCTTTGCTTTCCAGTTTGTTTTTCTACTAGAGCTTTGAAGTATTTGAACACATTAAATGCTTGACTTTTGTTTTTCAAAAAGAAAATCCATCTCTTGCAAGAAAAATCATCCACAAAGATTATATAATACGAGTAGCCACCAAGAGAAGTTACATGCATAGGTCCACATAAATCATAATGTATAAGTTGAAGTACCTGACTTGTTTTTCTTTTGCTTGAAGGGAATGGTCCCTTTACATGCTTTCCTCTTTGACACCCTTGGCAAACCCCATCATGATCTTCTCTAATCTCAGGCATTCCGAAAACCATCTTCCTCACATGATGCAATGCTTTATAATGCATATGAGCGAACCTTTGGTGCCAAAGTTCACATTGATGATTGCTGTCATGAATCAACGCATGGATTGGTCTTCCATTGACTTTATAAATTCAAATCTCGATCCTTGAGTGAAGGCATCTCTCATGCTAGATCTCATTGGCCAAGTGAGAACTTTTCCATTTATGAAACCAACTTTCATTCCTTTCTCTTGTAAGGTAGATATAGACACAAGTTTTTTTTCAAACTAGGTACATACAAAACTTCTTGAAGAGATATAGTTTTACCTTGACCTAGATGAAAAGAAACAGAATCCGATCCCTTTATAAGATATGTTGAGTTATCTCCAAGAATCTTATAAGATATGTTGAGTTATCTCCAAGAATGATTCTTGAAGAGATATAGTTTTACCTTGACCTAAATGAAAAGAAACAGAACTCGATCCCTTTTTAAGATATGTAGAGTTATCCTCCAAGAATGATTTTCGGATCTGTATCCCTCCCAATTAGATTTGAGAGAACTTTTTTCCCTTTTTAAGATATGTAGAGTTATCCTCCAAGAATGATTTTCGGATCTGTATCTCTCCCAATTAGATTTGAGAGAACTTTTTTTATAACTAGTAAAGTGTCTTGAAGCACCACTATCAACGAACCAACTGTCACAAGTGTCTACAGGAGAGGAACTAGAAAGATCAGAAATGAGAAAGTGCTATGATTTTGTTTCCATTGCATTATTATCATACCTTGGGTTCCTTAAACTATTGGAAGAACGATAACTTTCTTATGAACAACAAGAGCTTCTCTTCTTCTATAATCATATATGAAATTGTTGCTACGATTGTTGTAGTTGGATCTTGGTCCTCTTCTATTTTTTGGATGTTCACGAGTATAGTGGCCATGCTTATGGCAATTGTAGCATTGAACTTTTGATAAGTCCCTGCATAGGAACTGTTGGATCTAGGAGCAGACTTTCTTTAAAAGTGATGACGTCTTTTCCCTTTCTAGTTCTTGCCTTGGACAACAAAAGTAGTAGGTTCTCCCTCTTCATGCTAGGGAATTCTTCCTCTTGAAATCATTTTGGCCTCTTTTTTACTGTACTTTCCTAGGAGCTCATCAGATGTGGGAAACTTATCATTGTTGCTGATAGTTGTAATAAAAGTTTCCCAAGTTGGAGAAAGACCTCCATGCGTAATCAACACCAACTCTTTATCAAATACAATTTTACCAATGTTAACAACTGATCCTTGATTTTTGATATCCTCATGACGTATTCTTGAATGGTCTCTCCTTTGTTCATCTTAATGTCCTTGAGTTGATTCTTCAAAGCAAGGATTTGACTCAAGTTGTTTACTTGTTACATTCCAATTAGTTTGTCATAAATTTCCTTAGATTCTTCAATTTGGAGACAAGTTATGAGATGGTCTCCAAGAGAATCAAGGATAATCTTCTTAGCCTTGACTTCGTGCTTCTTGAATTTGGCATTGATAACAACATTCAAATTTTTTGGTGGTTCTGCTACCTCACCTTCCACATCCTCTAGTACATCATGTTCTTCAAGAGTAATATCCAATCATGCCTTCCATGGACCAAAATTTAAAGCATCATTCAACTTCTCTTCATTCTTGAAGTAAGAAGATGTTGATTTGGGGTAGCATTGGATGTGCTCTAGCCACGAAATTTGGTGGAGAGGTTGGGGCACATGAGATCTCCAATACCCAGAAAGGGTTTGGGTAGATTCTAAACAGATTAGGAGATATTAAAATAATTAATATTCTTAATGGAGTCCCTAACTCTAAACTTAGGGAAAATAAAATATTAATGTGTATTAATATGAATTTGTGTTAGAATGGTCCAAAAGACATGGATCAAGCTAGATTTAATCTTAGTTGTTGATTAGGGATTTAATCTCGGCTGTTGATTTGTCAACGAGGAAAGTATAAGAGGAGGCTTGAGGGTCACTTGGAGAGCATACTGAGGGAGACCAGTTAGTTCAATTTCTGGAGTGGGGTTTGTTGAGAAGTTGAACCAGTGGTCTTGAGAGCAGTCAGGAGGCAACAAGTACGGAACAGAGAGACAGGAGATCAGAGTAGAGGTAGACGCAAAGCGAGAGTAAGCCACACAGAGGCAACAAAGACTGCGCAGAGCTAGAAGGGCCTGCGTCATCCACGCAGAGGCTGCAGAAGTGATGCAGCAGGCCAGAGAGGTTGCGCAGAGCCTCAGTATGCTGACACATAGGGTTTCATGCTAATGCAGAGGTTAGTAGGGTCTACGCTGGGTTTTGAGGAAGTGCTGGAAATTTGTCTATCTGTGGGTAAGCTAGTTTGGCACCTTGTTGTACTAGAAAATTGCTGAATAATAAAATCCTCCCTTGCTGCACCGATTTTCCCACATTGGGTTTTTCCGAGGGCATTAGTCCAAAATAACTGTGTCAATGTGTGCATATGTTTGTTTTTGTATTACGGTGTGATATTTGCAACAATGTTTATTTTAATGTTTGTTGAAGTAATTTCATGAATAATTTATGATGAAATAAGTAGGAAAAGTAAATCAGTTGCTGCAGTTGTAGAATTCTCACAGAAGAAGACATCTTGATCAAGTTAAACAATTCTCAGCAACAAGATCTTCAAAGGATCTACAAGTAATATTTTAGTAGCAAGTAAGATCTCTTTGAAGTAAAATTTCTGCAAATAAGTGACAACTCTTATCACCTTGGGCAACAAATTTCAACGGTAAGTAAGAGTTCTTTGAAGCAAAATTTCTGCAAAGATGTGATAGCTCTTATCTTCTTGGGCTTGTCTTCATCAAAGCTCTGATGCCATGTTGAAATTCTAATGTTCTAAGCTGAAACAATTACTTATTTTAAAAGATTCTTTCTGCTATAATATTAGTTAAGCAATTGTAGATAGAACATAAACCAAATGCATAATAGAAGACAACCAAGAACAAAATGAGACAAAAAATTTAGGTCCAATGACTAGGGCAAAACCCACAAGGGGAAAACCCATCTAGATTTTTCTTCTATTAGATATCAATTGTTTAATAGAGATACATAGTACAATGAGAGATCAAGAGAATGAGTAGGTTTACCCAAATCTGAAGAAGCTGTAGCACGGAGATCAATGGTAGCAACAACAGATGCAAACACTAAATCAACCTTCCCTTCAATTCAATCAACACTGAAGCACTGGATCAACCTTGGCTCACCGAGTTCTGCTCTTACTCTCCAAGTCTCTCTCTCACACAATCTTCTTCAAGTCTCTCCAATTATCTCTCCCAAGGTCGAATTCGTCTTTCACAATGCATAAGTAGTAGTAAGATGAGATGACATGAGATGCATAGATACTGAGGAGCATCGAATTCTTGTCATAATGGAGGAGCAATACACATGCCTTGAGGAAGACTAACATATGCCATTCAGGGGAGTGTAACTTATGCCATTAAGGAGAGGTATGCATGCCTTAGTTAAGGAGTGTGTAACATATACATTAAAGAAAGTGCAAGAGGAATCTTTTATGACATGCCTTTAATGAGTGTAAGAGGAATATGCCATGTCTTTAATGAGTGCGTAACAGAGAATGTAATGTATCATTAAAAGAGAGTGAGAGAGAGTTACGTAGTGCCATGTGAGTCATCAAGGAGAGAGGTGCGAAGTGATTGAGGTGATGGGGGTAAGGTGACTTGTAATTCCTTTTAATATTAAAATCATAGTATCATAAAGGATCTAATTAATAACAATATTAATAATATTGATGATTAAGTCGAGATTGAACTATTATGATTGATTAATGGTAAGTTACGTGATTTTCCTTCAACTATACTTGATTATCAATTGATGCAAGGTGATTTACTATTTTTGGAAAGTCATAATTGAGGTGCTAGACATGGCTTTCTATTTTTAGAAAGTCACTCCAAAATTGTCAGAAATGAGATTTTATTTAAGGAAATTCATCCTTGAGCTGCCAATTTTCAACAGGTGTTTGCTGGTCATTGGCCCTGGTTGGGATGGTGTCTGTGGTAATTGTGTCAGAGATGAACTCCCCTGTTGAAGGTCTTTCCATCAATGACATGCATGTCAATGATCCTTCTAGTCAATATCCGCCTTTTCAGCGGTTCACATCCCACTTGTCTGTCAGTCTGCTTTTCAGTTTTCTCATCAGACTTAACCACTTCGAGGATCCGATTTGGATCAGTGACATTACCACAGCAGCACGAAAGGGACAGTTCATGTCTTCGTTGATGTTTGTAGAATCCCAGAACGTTCAACATCGTTAGCATTCCTCCATCTCTCTGCATTGCATGATAGAAAACTCTCTTATTTCTGTCAATTTCTGAAGACCCTAGAAAGCAACCATTTTTCTATATTTCGTGCCTAGATTATGGAGTTAAAGACTATTATATTGCATTGTTTATGTATTTCTGATGCATCAAGTATGTTTCGTCCTAATTAAACGATGTTGAAATTCTATTTGGGGATTGCAGGTGGTCACTTGGAGCAATAATGTATGAGATGCTTGTTGGCTACCCACCATTTTATTCAGAGGATCCAATGACAACATGCAAGAAGGTATTTGCTCAAACTGGTAATTTTCTTTCATTTGGATTCTACTGTTCTAGTTGCCTACTTTTAGGTGACACCCTGCAGAAGTTCAAGATATTGCAGGAATCACCTGATAATTTTAGATCTGTGTACTCTTTATAATGTAAGAAGGTATTTTCTGTATTAATTTTCACAAAAAAAGGACATGTGAAGTTACGAGGATACTGGGAAAGTGACTGCAAAATATATCAAGTTATTTACACATACAAGCCTCCACGTGTATGATAAAGGTGATGGTGTGGATTCCTATGGGATTATCTGGATTGTGCGACATGGTGAGTTTTAACTTTATTTGGCTGTTAAGATATTTGGTCTCTTATGATTGTTCTAAAGACAATGCTGGAAAAGTGCTTAACACGAGTTTGAAATTCAAATTGAAACTTAAGGTAGGTCAAAGGGACCAGAGTTCACATCCTTCAAGAGAAGCCCATACACGAACTGACAGGTACAAGAGGCCCTGCTAAAAAGAGAGGAATAAAATAAAAGGAGTACAACAACTCCAGGAAATGAAACAACATAGCCTGGGTATATAAAAACCCTAAATTTGTCTTTTTAATGGAACATATTTTTAACAATTCAAATTATGACATGTATTTACTATTAATACATCGCTGAATATATAACAGCCCTTGTTATAAAAACACAAAAACTATAGTCGCAGACATTTAAAATTTTCTTTTGTTTGTGTATAAATAGAAAAAGGCTAAAGCCTACTAGCATTAAACTAGATGTTAAAGATCTATTGGAAAAAAATATGATATAAAACATCTGAGAAACATTCTTGAAATATAGTAAGAAATGGATATCTCCCGTGCAAACTGTTTTTGGTAACTAAGCTTTATACAGTTTTTGCAACAACAATTATTATGGAGAAATGATTAAAGAGATTTAATTTTGGTGAAAACAAATATGCCTAGAAATTGAAATTGAAGTTGTACTAACATCCTAAAGTAACCGAAAACTTGTCAATGGGATTCAAAGCCAACTCAACATGTAAGATACATTTAATGAAGAAGTCCTTGATGCATCTCCCAAGAAAAATACATCCCTACTAATTTATTTGTAAAGAAATAATACAAAACAGAAGAGGATAAGATGAGAAGATGACTTGTCTATTATTTCAGTGGAGGACTGTCTACTTCTGGAGTATACTCTGCAAAATTGTTTTAGTTAAATTAAAGAGATTGGATAACTTCTGAAATGTTGGTTCCGGGAACTTGTCAAAAATGTTTTTGATTCTCAGATATCCAAAAACTATATGGACCCTAGGGCAGTGCTTTCCATATACATAATATTTAGCTGGGATCATTATTATTTTGCTTTAAGGTATCTTCCGGCTTTGTAATTTTCTAGGTGCAGACTTGTGTCTGCATGGCTTGTGGGGCATGATTATTTCCATTTCCTTGTGAAATATTTGTATTCTTCCTTTTTGCTAAAGATGATTAAGTTCTAGCTATTTACTGTTTACAGATTGTTCATTGGCGACATTACTTGAAATTCCCTCAGGAGGCTAGGCTGTCACCGGAGGCTGAGGATCTTATTCGTAGGTTACTCTGTGATGTTGAGCACAGGCTTGGTTCTAGAGGTGCTGATGAGATAAAGGCAAGATCCCTGGACTTTCTATCAAATTTTTTCAGGTTCATGAATTTCTCTTTATTAAATTGTTCTCATTAATCTCATTTTCTAAATGGTACATCTAACCTTTATCTTACCTCATCAGGCACATCCATGGTTTAAAGGCATTGTATGGGATAAGCTGTATGAAGCTGAGGCAGCATATAAACCAGAGGTCAACGGGGAACTTGACACGCAAAACTTTGAAAAGTTTGATGAAGTATGCCCTTGTGGTTCCTTGAGTTAACTTTGATTCCATGGTTTTATTATTTTGAACAATTTCTCACTTTGGTATGGTTTTCAAAGGTTGCATCTCTGGTCTCCTTTGTCTCTGTTTCTAAAATCGGAGAGAAATAGTTCATATATTATCCATTCTTCTTGCATGTGTACTATATGTTTATGGTAAATGCTTGCTATTATGCATGTTAAGTTAGCTCTGTGGCAACCAAACTTGGCTCACGGATTAAATATCCAAAATATTTGGAATATAAAGATATCTATTTAGGATAAATAAATAACATATATAAATGTATGAGTAAAAATGATATGATATGATGAGAATTACAAATGAAGAACTCGTTATAAATACTAGACGAGAGTACCCTTTCAGAAGAAGTCATGTCTTTTCATTGAGACATGTCCTTTTATGGGTCTCTTTATTAATTTTGAATTATTATTATATTATTTATAACATTGCCTTCTGTTGAATTTTTGTAGCTAAGATTGGTCTTCATATTTTGTCTTAGCCGTCCAAAATGACAAATATGAATTGTGCTTTAAGTAGACTTTAAAAGAAGTAAAATTTGAATTTTCAAATTGTGAATATTTGCCTCGAAATGAAAGGTCGGCTTCAAGTTGGCCCCACTGAAGGAAGACACCAATTCAGCTGATTTAACAACTATATATTGGCATTCAGACTCTTCATTTTTTTGGCTATCCAATTCAGATTACATCTGAGGCTAATTCGGATTAGCTGAGGTAGAATTTCGGGACTCTTAAGAGGATAAATCTGAGGCTACCAAAAAGGACGAATCTGTGGGAATAATTGAAGGACAAATTCTCTGTAGTAGGCCAAATTTCTGAGGCACAACTGACTGAATTTCTGAGGCTATTCATGGGTAGCTTGACCAGGTTTGACTGGGTTTGGTTACTGGTCAGTTTGATTTGATTTGACTGGAAAATTCAGATTGTATTCCTTGTTGAATGGACAAATTTCTATAAGAAAAGGTTGCTGGGCCTTTCCCCTAGTTTGGGGTTTTCCCAGGTTAAATTTTGTGCCTCTTGTGTTTGGCTGTCTCTTCATGATTCCACTATCATTATTGTTTTGCTGTTGATGATTTTCCTGTATAATTACTTATTGATGAATGTGGTATAAGATGAACTGGTTTAAGAATCATTGGAAGTAATTATCAATTCTGAAAATCTTAAAAATTCAACATGGTATCAGGGTGAGGTTAAAAGGAGCAGCCTTGGGAAAAGCCATTTTGTTTGAAGTTATCCTCTGAGACTAATCGCCAAAACTCAGAGATCATTCTTATGAAGTTCAAACTCTACTCAGACGAATTGCATCCCAAAAGAAGGCCGAGATCTGATGGACGCAAGCAAAGTTCTTTTATTGTCTGTCCAAAGTTTATTAGTGACTATGGAAGAGGGCCGAAGTCCTAGGCTCAGGGCCTCAGGATGTCTCCTAGAGGGCCGAAATATCTTAGGACTAGGCCGTAGAAGTCTAAGGTTAGGCTGCAGAGGGACCGAGAAGACCTCAGTCTGGCCACAGGAAGGCCGAAAGGCCTCAAGAATGATAATAATTTTGAGTTTTGGTAGTATCAGATGTGCTCTAAACCTAAAAAGTTGTAGGGAGGCTAGGACACATGTATTTCAGAATACCCATAAATCGTTTTGGGAAATTCCACCAAGAGACAACTTTATTAAAATAATTAATATTTTTAATGGATGCTTATGTTTGAACTTAGGAAATTAAAATAATTAAAGGGTATTAATTAAACTAAGGGTGAAACTTCTAAAAGAAGATGAGGATCAAGTCAAAATGATCTGAGCCATTGATTAGAATCTAATCTGGGCCATTAATTGATCAATAAGAGGATTATACGAAGGACTTCAATGGGCATTTGTAAAGTGAACTAGGTAGATACTTAGTTGCCGAAGAAGATTGATTTTCTCATTGGCTGAAGTTCAGCAAGAGAAAATCGAATTAGAGGGAGAGTTGCAGGTTGGAGAGAGAGGACATCAGCAAGTGTCAGGAGTGCAAGAAGCACAGAGAAGACGCAGAGCAAAGGAGGGACAATACAAAGCCAGTGACGTTGGGACTGCGCAGAAGGTGACACAGAGAGATGCAATGAGGGCAAAATGTCCTCTCCAATGTTAGAATTTCATTGTGAAGTGTAAGAAAATTGTCTATAACATTTCTCACAGAAATTTCTCTTCTATTCTGCTAGTTGTATCTTGTACATGAGATTTTGTTGAAGATCAATGAAGGAACCCTCATTTGCTGCACCAATTTTTCTACATTGGGTTTTTTCTGGGGACAATTGTCCAAAAATAACTATCATTGTGATTGTACTTGTGCTAGTATTTTTCATTGCATTTACTTTCCACAATTTTTAAATTGTGAAGGCTGCAGTAGAATTTATTTAGATATTTGCTGTAGAAACACTATAAATAACTTATTTCTGAATTAATAAGTAGAAGAAATAATACCAGTGAGTGCAGTTGGATTTTCTATTTAGGAATTTTCACATGGTATCGGAGCTAAGGAAAAGCAAGAGAACAGAGCCAGAAGAGCCAGCGCTGAACAAATGTGGGAGCTGCATAGGCAACAGATTGATTCCCCAGAGGGATTGCACAGTCCAGGAGGGTAAAATTTTCGTCGGTAAATCTCTCTTTGAGTGAGTCGACAGAGAAAGATTTCCAGATCGAAGTTTGCTAGTGATAGAGGGAGCAGCGCAACAGTCTCAGCGCAGAGCTGTTAGGATATTCCGACACATAGGAAATAGTTAAGTATAACTTGGTCTAGTGTAGAGTTAGGTAAAGTGTGTTTCTTTACTATGTACTTTTGTAACTTACAATCCGACGGTCATGATATGTAGTGATCCTACGGTTCATTCTCTCCTCGGTATTACCGACACTTGATTCGTGGCTTAACATCCGATTGGTCCATGATCTCTATTTAAAGAACATAGAGGGTCATTTGTAAGTAAACTGTTCATGAGAGAAGCTTATGTAAAATTTCATTCTTTTATTAATACATTGCTTGAAGTGGCCGCGTTGGCTCAGGCCGTGGACTGTTTCCCTCTTTGAGGGTTTTAACCACGTCAAAAATACTGGTGTATTGATCTGTGATCTGTTTGTGAGCGGTCTCCTTTGGTGTTCTATCTGAGGAACTTACCCTGTAAATTCCTACATGGTATCAGAGCTATTTGAGGCCCGCGTCCATTGGTGATCCAAATCTGAAGCCGGTAGAACTGCATCCGACTGCCGTTTTCTAGATCTACTATTTCTGACTACTTTCAGGCCGAGAAGACTGCTCTATTGTGTTAGGGGCATCTGTTCCAGCGAGGAACCCCTTTCGTTTCATGCGAAAAGGTTTTTGGTAGCCCTAGCTACGTCATTTTTAAGATCTGGGGGTATACAGTGTTTATTTGCAGTTTCTATTTATTTTCTCTTTGTTTATTATTTCGGTTTATTTAGCTTCTTTTTTATTACCGGATCTATACCTTTCATTTCTGCGTATGCTCTTTGCCCTGCGAATCTGTGCGATCTGGGCAAATTAGAAACAGAGAGGAAGGATTTTTCTCATGCGTATGCTCTTTTCCGTTGCGCCTTAGTGTGATCTCGGAAAATCAGAAACATTGAGGAAAATATTTAGTTTCTGGGTAAAGCTAACTTCAAGCCGTAAGGTTTGTTTTTTTTTGTATGTTCGTGTTGGGTTTTGTGTTTTTTGTTTTCTAGGGAAAAATATATTTCTCAAGCAAGCATGCAACCCAAAGCTTTAGTGACTAAAAGAAAAAAAAAACCCCTTCCTCTTTTCCAAAAATTACTAAACTTTTAGTTTAGCTCACTTGGTCCAAAGCTAATTTATGAGAGTAGAGGTCTTGAGTTCAAGTCTTCTTTTTGTTGAGCTACTTAGATTAAGTTTGGAAAGGGGGCGGATTTTTTTTTAACATTATCATTCATTTCCGCACATTCCTGCACTTCGTCGGCATCTTCATCAAGTTTTCTTCAAAAAGCCATAACTTCTTCATCCGGAAGCCGTTTTCAGAGCCGTTTTTTTTGAACTAGCCTAATTTTTCGAGATCTTTCGATTGGAACACTTAGTTTCAGCATATATAGCTTCAATTTCTATTAAAATGGAAAGTCCATGCCAAATTATTCTTGACAGCACCAGCTACTTCCAATGGTGGTCCTACATTGTGGATTTACTTAGAAGTAAAGGTCTTTATAGAATAGCCACAGGCCAAGAAACCAAACCGAAAGATGAAGATAAGGCAGCTAAATGGGAAAATAGGCAAGATCAAGCACGTGGGTTGATAGCGATGTCTATTTCTCCAGATCTTAGATTCCATATTGCAGAACTTGATACTCCTGATGAAGCAATGAAACAAATTACTAAAGTTTTTGGAATAAAAAATGAACTTAGAGCCCATTAACTCGAAAATGAGTTGCTTACATCGGACCCAATAATTTTTCTTGCATTGAAGATTTTTTGTCCAAGTTCAAGACCCTTAGACTTCTCTTGGAAGGTGTTAAGGTTAAAAAAGAAGATAGTAACCTTATCTATTCCATTCTTACCAAGTTGGGACCAGCCTACTCTGTGTTTGCTTCCACCTTCCATTCTACAAGAGAAGTCTTCATTTCTCAAGGACAAGACTACAAGTCCCCTTCCTTTGATTCTTTTTGTGATTCTTTAATAAGAGAACAAGAAAAACTCTCACACTTTGGTCTTCTTAATCTTGGAAAATCTTCTAAGAAAGCGTTAGCCGCCCAACAACAACCAAATTCAAAGAATCCTAAGAAGTTGTATCTTAAAAGGAATGGTCCTAAACTAAACAAGGGTCCTAACCAATTTCAGCCTCAAAATGAAAAATCATTTCAACAAAATGATAAGGCAAATAAAAACAAAGGGAAGAAGACTGATAGACATTGCCACT